>JASANG010000866.1:0-102500 GCA_030248215.1 Enoplolaimus lenunculus
AACGACGACAAAATACAAATTGCAAAGCTAATTCGATTCGGTGGAACGTCAGGAAGCTTAATACGGATGTTTAAAGTGCACTCATCAAGGACGACCAAAAATTCAGATAACTCGTTCGCCGTAAGACCCACTGCAGTAATATACGAGCATAGCTTGCATAACCAATAACTGAAATTTGTAAATAAAAATGAATATATTTTTAAACAATCGTTACTTTCCAGGCTCTGTGAATGTAAGTTTTACTGGTTATGGAGCTATTTTAATTAAGGCTTGATGGCCATCTGATGTCGTCAGAGGCCAATCTGCTATTTAAGCCATTTGCCAATGTTCCAATCCGCCAATTTGATATTCTGACAAAATAGTGGACCCGTAGCCAACGGGGGCCCCGGGGGGGGGGCTCGGTGAGCTGGCTACGGGCCTGGCAAATAGCAGATTAACTTAGACCAGATAGCGATTGTGAGACGTCACGAAACAGCAGTGATATAAAACTAACGCTGATTGGTTAATTTGTGATTTGTGAGTGACCATACTATCCAAATTGAAATGGTCTTTAAGTTCATTAGTAGTTTAGCCAAGGCCAAACTGCTTTACGAAAATAGCAGATTGAAGTAATTAGTCGGACTAGCTGATTCTCCTACGACATATTCTGGTTGTGCAGCGTTATACAAAAGACCAGCTGAAGTCGACTGCCATGCGCTTAATTTCAGAGAACATAGTGCTTACCTCGCTTTATAATGACTCGTAGGTAGAATTGGTCCAAAAATTTCCCAAGGGATCATAATACTTCCGGCCAGGACTCCAGTCAAACTAAGTGACACTAGCAGTTTTGCTGATTTTCGGGTCTGTCTATGTGCACCGTAATGCATTGTGATTACAATAGCCGTGCACACCAGCACAGTCCATATTCCGGTGACACCAAATAAGACTTGAAATACAATTCGGGCGACGGACGGCATTCCTGACGCTGGGCTACTTCGTAAGATCCGTCAGAATTCGGGCCGTTGTGGGGTAATTCATCGGTTGTCTCGCCCATGTGACAGATTAGTTGTTGTGTAGAAGCAGAGATATTTAGAGAAAGCGCAACTTCTTTTAAAGAAGCTTTATTAGGAGTAAGAATGCACAAAGTATACTAGAAATATTATTTTATAGCTGAAATAAAACGAAAAATAGGAAATTTACACTGAAAATTTCAGACAGTTAATTTTAACTCAGAATGAGTTGAAACGCTCAGTCTGAGTTAGGACTATCAGAACTCAGAATTTTGAGTTGATTCAATTCATTCTGAGTTAACTAATCAACTCATCCAAAGTCAGCTCAACTCAGAGTGAGTTATTGTATGCTGATAATTATATAATACAGAAATCACCAACTCGCTAGCTGAAATGATTAATCAACTCATTGGAATTTACAGTGTAGGCTTAGATTTGAAGTTTTGTTAGGGACCAGGATATACACGCAACGGCTGGATTTCTGAAACCCAACTTAAAGTACACCTTTAGTAGTAAAGTATGTGCTATCAAGAGTGGATGATTGAATCTTTATAACAAGAGTGTGCATCTGGGTACATTCTGTGTATTAAAGAATGTACCAGCACGCGTTGCATTTTTGTTCGAGCCCCCTCTCAATCAGGGGGGGGTAAGCAAGAGATTAACATAGTATGCTTCAGTACACCTACCCCCTCATTTAAGGGGGGTCAACTATGTTGTTTAATCACACTTACTACTATATAAAACTGAATACAGACCCCCTAAACATTGGAGGGTTGACCAAAAACGCAACGCGTGCCGGGTACATTCTTTAATACACAGAATGTAACAAGTTGCACACTCTGTGTTATAAAAAGTGATCATCCACTCTTGGTGCTATTAAGCAATAACTTAACGATTTGTCGCTTTTAAAAGTTTACTTAAGTTAGGTAAATACTTAAAGTCACTGACCAGTTTTTGTATTTAACCTTTACCTAATGAAATTCATTTTTTGCAGTTGGAAATGCTTGCCAACATCTCCATAGAGAATAAATTAAAATTCTAATCACTCGTAACACAATTTTTATAACAAAACGCTCAAAGTTTAGCTTGGAGCATAAGGTCCGCAGTCATGCTTTAAAGTGGAGCGTATACTTATATTGCATTGAGTTGTAGATAGTCAACTGCAGTTGAATAGGAGTTAAATCGTGTTATGAGTTCAACGCGATAGATCGGTATCCCCGTAAAAGTGCACGAGTCAATTAAAAACGCAACGCGAGCTGGTACATTTTGAACCATGCAAAAAGCGTACATATTGTATGCTCTGTCGATAAAACGTTATCACCAATTTTTGGCAGAATTATAAACTCAACCAAACTTTCGCCATTTAAAACCGAATGAAAACTGCCATGGTTTTGTTCATTAATTGAGCTTAAAGCCGTGAAGCCACTGACAGAGCGGTCAGTGTTTAATAAAACTGTCTACAAGGACGTATGGTAATGTTACCGCTATAAATTGGTGCCATGTAATACTGCAGGTATAACTTTTCAGCTGTATAAATGCCATATTCAACAAATTTAAATAAATTAGCTGGGACAGTCAAAGTTTAAAGTTGCTAAATTATATTTCAACCCAAAAAGAGGGGTTCCACGTAGCTGTGGGACCCCTTGCCCACAAAGTTAAAAGGGACGAATCCATTCTCCCTAGCGGTTACGCCTATGCAGAACAGAAAGCTGCGACTATTTAAGGCGATATTAACTGTATCTTTGTTCTCTCAGTGAACCAAGTTGAGATGATGGCACAAAAATCGTCAAACAAAAAATATACAGTGATGCATAGCCGTGATATCATTCAGAAAGCGTGCAACTTTATTTAAAAAATAATATCAACCACATCAAGCGAGCGACAATAAGGACTTTACAGCCAATGTATACTTTTCTGCCGTCCCAAAATCGCACCATCCCAAATATTAAACCTCACAGCTTTTGTTTGGGATTTCAAGATTACTCTGACACCCCCTAAAAGTGAATTCTTTTGTCATCGCATATATACTCCTCTATTGCCCTCTGTGAACGTTTCTGTATATACAGTTTCGGTGTTCTGCAATTACCACTTATTCTACACTGACCGGCCGGCCGCCGATTGAAAAAGAAACGTGACAATACAAATGCACGTTTGCTAGTGCCAATTGGAATCTCATTCAACTCGTATCCATCATAAGGTGTTTCCCTCTTGGTCCAGAGCCGTGAACAAAAAACATTCAACAACAATAACATAGTTTGTATTTGATTCTAGGTTCCAGCAATATACTAAAACCTTTTGCTTTCAGGCAAATCTTGGTTACTATGTTGATCATTAGATTCAATACTTAGCAACACAGAATCTATAGAGATTTTTGAAAGCATCAAATGTTTACTTTTCCTAATATATCAATCATCTTCATCGAAATTAAACACTCAAGTTGAAATACAAAACAATTGACGCAGTAGTTGCTTCACATTCGGTTGTGGGACTATAGAAGATATTTTTTAAGCTTGAGTTTTCAGATTGTATTTTTTTGTTTTGGCGTATACACTGTAATTCCAATCATTGATAAATCAATTCAGCTCGCCATTGGTTATTTCTTGGAGTCATTATCAGTAAACATTAACTTCACTTCTACATTGGTTGATTCCTACTCCGAGTCTTGACTTTGGTGAGATTGATCAATTATGTCAGTATGAATTAAATCGATTTGGAGATTCTGAGTTCTGATAATCCTAACTAGTCTGAGCGATTCAACTTCTTCTGAGTTAAAGTCAAGATTAGATTGAAAGTTACAGTGTTCGTCTTAGGCTTTAAATTATTCCGTTATTTTAACGCTTAGGCTTAGCCTTTTTGCGATTGAGAGTTAATAACATGGTTAATCGACGTTTACGGCCCTAATACTAAATTGGACGTATACTTTGTGCAGCAAGAAAATCTGTGTCAACATCAACACGTCACTTAACAATTTTTTGCCCGACAGTATCCTAGGCTTACGTCTAAAGCATTAATTCTGAGCATTATGTTAGAACCTAAAAGCACATCAGCTTAAACATAATGATGGGCGACAAATGGTCACGGCGACGCAATGTCGGATCCAGGGATGGGTCATGTTACTTTAAGGGGCGTCAAGGTTTCTGAGTGGGTCTATATACACAATAGGTTTAGATTCTATATAACATTTTTTGCTTAGGCTTAGGCTTAGGCTTAGGAACTCAGTTTTGCAACGCACACTTATGCTTAGGCTTAGCCAGGAATACGCTTAATTTACTGTTACTCCCCTTAAAGTAACATTGGCCCGGGTAGAATAGAGGAATCATTCCTCCATCGGCTGCCGAGTAAAATTTTTTCAGAGTTAAAATCAAACATCAAACTTACAATGAAAAGTTTTTTCCGATATCTTAAGATTTCAAAGTTGTTTAGAGTTTCGCCTTGAAACTCGGAACAACGAATTTTATCTGCTCTGACCATTTTCTAAGCCACGGCGTGGTGTGTGTTTAAATATTTAACTGATATAAAGATGGATCCAGCAAAAATGGGGAATTGATCAGCCTACCGGCGTTCGCAGGTGAAAGAAATTAAAAAAGGGAAAGTTTTAAGCATCGATTGTCAAAAAACTTTAAATCATACATAGCTTGTGGCTTTATGGTCACTTCGACGTTTTTGAGACAACTTGGAGCCTGTTTCTTTTTGAGATTAGTTTATGCATCGGGTTATGAAATGAACAACAGTTCCAATGCGGAAATTTGTAATTTAAAACTTATTTAATGGTTATTTTGGTTAAGTTGACCAACCTTTTTAAAATTTTGTTACCAGTAAATTGGCAAATATTTAGATTTTTTAAAAAAGCAAATTTTAAACAAGCGCCATAAAAGCATAAATTGTATATGC
Organism: Enoplolaimus lenunculus; assembly: GCA_030248215.1. Classification (NCBI taxonomy): domain Eukaryota; kingdom Metazoa; phylum Nematoda; class Enoplea; order Enoplida; family Thoracostomopsidae; genus Enoplolaimus; species Enoplolaimus lenunculus. The sequence continues at coordinate 4,881 of JASANG010000866.1, forward strand.
CGTAAAACCTAAACAATTCATGTTAATTTCTGATCGTGATTGCAAAACGAAAACTAATTGGGCGTAAATTTATAGGTTCCAAAAGCCTCCTTCACAGTTTAGGCAAATGATACATTTTCGCGTTTTAAAAGGTCACAGCTGCGTCTTTTAGATGTATATGGTCTGGTTAGCTAAAATCTTGATTGTTCGATTTTTATAATTGCTTTTGCAAATTGTTAAATTTTGTGGTTGTTTGTTTCCATGTTAAAAGCTGGATTGATTTCGAGCAGAAGTATGGATATTTTGAATTGTCGCATTTTCTTCCCCGTCTCAGATGCCGCTTTTTAGAGGCTGCTTGTTAAAATTAATTTTAAATGCATATATTTATGCTTTTTGCAACGTGTTTCAGCCGTATTGAGTTAGCTCGTACATTAATCTCTTAAAGTTTCTCAATTCCCCTAGTGATTATAGTGTCTCGTAGTATTTTGAGGTTGAATTCTTTTTTCTTTTCAGAACCTAAATTTTTAAATTTGCGGGAGCATTATTTTGGTCAATTGTTTTTCAAAAACATCTAGAATTTTTCTGCGGATAAATTGGCTTAGATATATTTTAGCCTTAGGCTTTGGCTTCGACTTAGACAAACCTTGGTTTAGGCTTCAACTTAACTTTAAGCTAGGCTTTAGGACGCGCTTAGGCTTTTCCTGACAGGCTTTAATAAATAGGCTTAGGGTAGAACATAGATTATCTTTCAATGGACCACAGGCTTAAAATCATAGGCTTAGGCTTAGGCTTATGATTTAGGCTTAGGCTAAGGCTTATGATTAGGCTGAGGTTGAGTTTGGGCTTCGGTTTACGTTTACAGTTAGGCTGCTCTTTTAGGCTTTTGGCACTAGCTTTGGTTAAAAAACAGGCATAGATGTAAGTTCGTAAATTACATAGTCTCAGTCCTTTGGCTTTAAAGCTAGGCTTTGGTTTAACATGATTAGCATTTACACGTCCCTTGAGCTAATTTATTCTAAGACTTAGGGGGAGGGAAAACCCTATGCTGGACTTGTGGGAGTAATTCCTACTTTGTGTGGTGTTTTGCTCTGCACACTCGCGTAGTAATAGTTACAGGTCAAGCATTGTGTGTTATTTTACATATATATAGTGCTCTAAGGTGCTCACAGTAGTATGCTGTATGCATAGCAGGGTATATTTTCCACTCGTGCAACGTGGCATAGCACCATAGATACTAAGCTAGTGACCTCGTAGTGATTTGAGTTTCAATGTAGGCGTGCGGGAATTTTTTTCTCAGTTTCCTTTTTCGACGATCTTGATTGCGACTAGAGAATTTAATAGTAATAGAAGATATGTTAGTTACATTACTCAGTATAATTTAAAGTTTGACGATTTTAGCGTTTAACTCGATTTTTGGTTTAACAAACCCTTGTCCGCTTTTGCTTCCGCCTAAAGCTAACCGCAATCGACTTGTTTGTAGTTCTGCGCATAGACAACACTTAATTAAATGGTACACTTTTTTCAAAAAGAGAATAGCCAGCTGCATGTGGCGTCTTAATTTCAAGTTGCGGTCAACATGATTCGTAAAGTTGCAAATCGGTTTGAAAATAGTCTTTTTATTAAATATATTAGTGCACGTAGCGCTGTGGCAAATCCAATAGCCTAGCTCAGTTACTCAACAAGCGCGTCTGGGCAAAAACGAGCTTTAATAGTAATAATAATTTGGTTGGCTCTCAGAACGCTGAAAATGTGGTACACGGGCTGCTCCTGTCCAGGGACAAGTTAACAAACGTTACACAGCGGAAACGCAGCCCCAAATGCGGCTAACGGAGGCATTCGAAATTTTCAACAGCAGCAGCAACTTGAGCAAAAAATTGGGGGGCAGTTGCATAAATCAACTGGGTGGCCATGTAGTGGATGCAATAATAAACCGGCACCAGTTGCAAGCGATATGAAATCTGCAGCACAACGCACGAACTAGCAGGTGAACCAGGCGCTCACGTGCCCGATGTGTTAGATAAAGCCGAACTTTTACAGCATCATATCGACCCTACTGCCCCACCCGACGGAAATATAGCTTCTCATCCAGCATGTGCATCAGATATCGTTAAATACTGTCCTGACAAATCAGGGTGCACCGACTGGATTTAATGACTTGCCTACAAAGCACAAACGCTCGAAACTGAATTTCTCAACTGATTATCAAAATTTAATCTGGTACAAAAAGTATACATTGTCACAAGACGTAAATTTCATCAACTGCACAACAAATGTGCGCCCTGAGCTTCGCACTGCTAATTCGGATGTTGACTACTGATGAGCAGAATCATCGTATTAATGGTTTTCTAATATCTTGTTTAATTTATCACTTGCACGAAATGGATCCAAAAACCACGTAAGACTATGTAAATGACTATATATGTTGTGTCGGAAAGGTTTACGTATTTTTGTGGCTATATATAGTGGCGTTATATTTGTGTTGCTTCCTACAGCAATAATATGATTTTATAGGCGTTGAAACGTTTGTAGTCATTATTTGATTCATAAAGAATTTCTTTTTATTTTATAAAACATGGCACTATAGAAGCGTTAAATTGTAATGGAAGCTTTATTTGAATTCAGGTCAGTTTGTTTTGATGCGCGTCATTTTAAAGCGAATGAGCTGATAATGTTTTCTGACTGGAGGGTTAATTGGACCATTTGCTAGTGTAGAGTTTCTGCGTGGTGTTTAAATTTCTTAGCACTGAATTGAATACTGCAAGTACAGGAGCGTTCGTTTCGGTATGTGTGTCAAAGGCGATATATTGACCTCTGTTGTCTCATGACAGCAGTACATACTTTTATGTCTATTTAGATTTAATGTTCTTGGCATGCTCTCTATCTTACTATTCAGTGGTTGTTCGAACCAGCTGTAGACTAGGCTCAAAGAGGTGTTTCTAGGATAGGATGGCAGTATATATTAGTATAAATATTACTTCTGTTCTGCTTTTTTGCTCTCTTTGCAGGCATGCAAATCTGATATATTCGGCAAGCGCATGCTGCCGAGTACGGACACAAACGATATTCATCAGCATACGCAAGGCGAAGTTGCTCTAGCTGTCTTTTAACAACGTTTGCTTTCTCGATACAACGCCGCCTTTGAATATTCAATCAACGCTCTCGCAACAAACTTGCTGCAGTTGCTTCTGTGCAGATCAGCTAAACCGTTCGTACGTGGTGCCGATTTGCTCGCCAATTTGCGGATTGCCGATCAAACAGACGATTTTCTCTCATCGCCCGTTGACCTCTTACGCGCTGCCGGGGTTCGAACGAGAAAATCTCTGTCGTCAGGTCCAAGCGGGTGAGGTACGCTAGTTCGACGGCGTCCTTTACCTGTCTCAGCGCTCTCCGCATAGAGAACGTATAGTCAATGTGTCTGTTTTAGAAAATTAATTCCTAAAACCTGTAGTCTTTTCAGTAGTCAATACTCATAGTCGGAAGTAGATCTTCGTTTTGGTATGCCTGTTAAGATTGTGACATTCTCAGAGTGGGTGGACTGCAATTTCTATCGCCCAGTATTTACAAGACCCCCGATGACGCGCAACGTTGTAGGTATTTTCATGCAATTCAACCACTCATCTCTCTTCTTAACAGCGTAGTACGTACTTGTAAGTCACTTCGCACACTTTAGGCTCCAGCCGTTCTCAAATGTTTTGATACAGCAACGCTTTTAAACAAGGTATTCGGAGCGATGCGCTAAAAATTGTTGCTCCGGGAACAATTAATTGCACCGGCGGACTTAGGAAGTGATCACCCGCTGGTTGAAGCGCGCTACTCAAGAGAACCAAATTTCATCTGTGCTACCGCCGCCGCCGTCTCGGCCTACGGGACGACCTGATCAGAATGCGCAATCCACTCCCTACACACTGACATACATTTTGTTGCGCTCTTGAAACCGTTAACACCACGGACAAAATTCAATCACAAGCGGACATCGATAACGCGGCGCTTTGGCCAACCGATGCACCACCAACGCTTTTGTCGTCTGCGTGTGCGACCTATATATTGGGAGGACATTTTTCTGAAACAATAATACATCCATTTATTAAAAGACGACAAGCTAATAAATGTGCTACTATGAAACTTTGCCGTTCACTTTTACTCCGAGTAGGCCTACATTGGATAAAAGAAAGTTTTAATCAGCTACGATAACCATTATGCATGTCGCGACGGCCCAAGTCGCTTTTTTACTTGCAAGCGATTTTGTATCTAACTGGTTCTTATGTATGAATGGTTGTAACTGAATTTGCGTCTTTTACCTTCAGGAAGTAGCTTTCCAGTTCGTAGTTCCTAGTTTGCGCTTCTAGAAGATGTGTTTTTAAAATCTGTGCCTCATCACGGTACGGGTATGGCTACATAATTATATCTGGGCTCATGTCCAGCGGTTTCATTCATATATCTTAGTTATGTATTGTCGTGGTCTTTAAGTCTTCAATCTATTGCTCTTATAATCTGCAATTGTCATGTTAACAAATTCAAAATGTGAAGCACATCAAGTTCATGTCATGGAGGATCTATATATTCTGATGATTTTTTCTCTGCTTTAGTGTTCCGGTTTGAAAAGCAGAGTAGGTCTAGATCAGCTTTTGAGCCAATATGCAAAGTAGCTATTAGCTACCATTAGCTAAATATTCATTTATCGGTTTTGGAGGTTTGTAAACGATTTATTCAAATACATCGCTTCCCAAAAAACCCTCCAGTCACCCTAATAATTATTGAAATAAATTTAAAAAGTCGTAATTTTGTCTTGTCAATTAAGCCAATATGCAAATTAGCTATTAGCTACCATTCGATTATCGGTTTCGAGGGGTTTTCTTATAGACAATTTACTATGATTCCTCGCACCCAAAAACCTATTATTGCTGAAATTAGATTGCTTGTAACCATAACAATTAGTGAATATATTGTAAAAACACCTAATTTCGACTTATCAATTATGTTTATATGCAAATTATCTATTAGCTAATCTACTCAATTATCGGTTTTAGAGGTTTGTAAATCTATTTATTCAGATGCCTCGCACCCAAAAAACCCTTCAGTAACCCTAATAATTATTGAAAATAATTTGAAAAGTCCTAATTTAGGCTTATAAACTACGCAAATATGCAAATTTATCGGTTTTGGAGGTTTGTAAAAAACAATCTGTTCGGATTCATCGCACCCAAACACCCTTTAATGCTGAAATTAGATTGCTTGCAACAGTAATAATTAGTGAAATAGTGTATGAAGCCCTAATTTAGGCTTAAATAATTATGCAAATTAGCCTGTAGCTAATAACCGGCTTAAAAATTTAAAACCCCAATGCGAGGTTAACACCACAGGATAATTGGCTTGAAAACAAAGAAAGTTTATCAAAATCGGTTCAGCGGTTCTTGAGATTCTTTTCGGACGGACAGACAGACAGACGGACGGACGGACAGACAGACAGACGGACGGACATCCACCTTTCGACCCCAAAGTACAAAACTTAAAACGCTTCGCGAAACTCCGAGCTTCGCTCAAAAACGCTAGTTCTCTGTTACTGTTTCCAACACCTTACCTTAACCAAATCATTAAGCGCGGCAGTACATTCTGCACCAAAATTGTCGCCGCGTTTTGCTTCAGTATCTTGCATCGCTTTCATCAAACAATGCAGCGTTTCTCCTTCGCGCCGAACGCTGCCATGACAAAATGTATCTATTTCCGATGTACAATGCAACACAATCTCAGGTGCAATACGATAGTCTGACATTAGCATGCGTCGATTCTCCGTAACCTAAAACCAATACTGACATAATATATTTCTAAACACAAATTACCTTAAAAGCCAATCTACACCATTTTCTTGTTTCAAAACAAACACTAAAGCAGAGAAAAATCATCAGAATATATAGATCCTCCATGACATGAACTTGATGTGCTTCACATTTGCATTTCTTAACATGACAATTCAGATCATAAGATCCATAGATTGAAAACTTTAAAACCTCCACACAGACATAACTAACAATATTACTGAAAACCGAAACCTACACGAGCCCAGATATAATTATGTAGCCATACCCCTAGTGATCAGGCACAGATTTTACAAACACCTCTTCTAGAAGCGCAAACTTGGAACTACGAACTAAAAGCTACTTCCTGAAGGTAAATAATTTCAGTTACAACCATTCATACATAAGAACCAGTTAATACAAATCGCTTGCAAGTAAAAAACCGATTGGGCCATCGCGACATGCATTAATCATTATCATTGCTCATTAAAACTTTCTTTTATTCCAATGTAGGCCTACTGCCTTTCAAACCAGTGAACGGCAAAGTTCATAATTAGCACATTTATTTAACTTGTCGTTCTTCACCAATAATGGATGCTATTCGTATTTCAGAAAAATGTCCTCCCAATATATACCTGGTCGCTACACGCCGACGACAAAGCATTCGGTGGTGCATCGGTTGGCTTCAACGCCGCGTTATCCGCATGTCTCGCTTGCCATTGAACTTTTGCATCGTGTTCAACGTTTTCAAGACACAACAAAATATATGTCAGTGTGTAGTGGACTGGATTTTGCGCATTCTGATTAGGTCGTCCATCAGGCCCAGACGGCGGCGGCGGTACACAATTGTAGTATTTGATTTCTTGAGTGCACGCTTCAACCAGCGGGTGATCAGCTTTGTAGTCGCGTGCCATTAACTGTTCCCGTAGCAACAATTTTTCAGCGCATCGCTCCGATACCTTGTTCAACAAGCGTTGCTGTATCAAACATTTAAGAACGCGGCCTAAAAACAAGTATTACGTTAAGTAACTTACAAGTACGTACTACGTTGTTAAGAAAAGAAATCAGTGGTTAAATTCATGAAATACCCTACAATTTCCTTCCACGCTATCGGCAGACCCGTCAAATTTACTGGGCAATAGAAATTCCGTTCCACCCACTCTAAATTGTCACAATCTTAACAGGCATCACTCAAAACTAAGATTTACTTCCGACTATGAGTATTACCTACTGACTACGGGTTTTAGGAATTTAATTTTCTAAAACCAACCAGTGACTATACGTTCTCTATTCAAGAGCGCTTAGACAGGTAAAGAACACCGTCGAACTGACGTACCTTCACCCGCTTCTACCTGACGACAGAGATTTTCTCGTTCAACCCGGCACGCGTAGTACAACGGGCGATCGAGATGAAAATCGTCTGTTTGCAATTCGGCAATCCGCAACACTTGCTGTCGACAAATCGGCACCAGTACGAACGGTTTAGCTGATTTGCCAGCAGCAACTGCAGCAACTTTGTTGCGAGAGCGTTGATTGATATTCAACGCGGCATCTGCATCGACCAAACGTTGTAAAAGACACTCGACAACTTCGCCTTGCGTATGCTGATGAATATCGTTTGTGTCCGTTCGGCCGCATCCACTTGCGAATATATCAGATTTGCATGCCTGCAAAGAGAGCAAACATACAGCAGAACAGAAGTAATATTTATACTATATATACTCCATCCTATCCTAAACACCTCTTTGACCTAGTTGACAGCTGGTTCGAACAACCACTGAATAGTAATACAGAGCATGCCAAGACATTAAATCTAAATGACATAACATAAGTATGTACTGCTGCCATGAGCACAACATACAAGGTCAATATATCGCCTTTTACACACATACCTAAACGAACGCTCCCGTACTACTGCAGTATTCAATTCAGTGCTAAGAAATTTAAACACCACGCAGAAACTTACACTAGCAAATGGTCCAATTAACCTCCAGTCAGAAAACATTATCAGCTCCATTCGCTTCAAAAATGACGCGCATCTAAAACAAACTTGACTGAATTCAAATAAAGCTTCCATTACAATTTAACGCTTCTATAGTGCCATGTTTTATAATAAAAAGAAATTCTTTATGAATTAAATAATGACTACAAACGTTTCAGCGCCTATAAAATCATAGCTTATTGCTGCTAGGAAGCAACACAAATATAACGCCACTATATATAGCCACAAAAATACGTAAACCTTCTCCCACACAACATATATAGTCATTTACATAGTCTTACGTGGTTTTTGGATCCATTTCGTGCAAGTGATCAATTAAACAAGATATTAGAAAACCATTAATACGATGATTCTGCTCATCAGCGTCACATTCCGACATCGGAGCAGTGCGAAGCTCAGCGGCGCACATTTGTTGTGCAGCTTGATGAAATTTAGCGTCTTGTGACAATGTATACTTTTTGTACCAGATTAAATTTTGACAATCAGTTGTTAGAAATTCAGTTTCAAGCGTTTGTGCTTGTAGGCAAGTCATTAAATCCAAGTCGGGTGCACCTGATTTGTCAGGACAGTATTTAACGATATCTGATGCACATGCTGGATGAGAAGCTATATTTCCGTCGGGTGGGGCAGCAGGGTCGATATGATGCTGTAAAAGTTCGGCTTTATCTAACACATCGGGCACGTGAGCGCCTGGTTCACCTGCTAGTTCGTGCCGTTGTGCTGCAGGTTTCATATCACTTGCAACTGGTGCCGGTTTATTATTTGCACCCACTACATGACCACCCAGTTGATTATGCAACTGCCCCCCAATTTTTTGCCCAAGTTGCTGCTGCTGTTGAAAATTTCGAACGCCTCCGTTAGCCGCATTTGGGGCTGCGTTTTCCGCTGTGTTAACGTTGTTAACTTGTCCCTGCACAGGAGCACCGTGTACCACATTTTCAGCGTTCTGAGAGCCAACCAAATTATTATTACTATTAAAGCTGTTTTTGCCCAGACGTGCTTGCTGATTCAACTGAGCTTGGCTATCGGCATTTCCCACAGCGCTACGTGCACTAATATATATTAATAAAAAGACTATTTTCAAACCGATTGCAACTTTACGAATCATGTTGACCGCAACTCTGAAATTAAGACGCCACATGCAGCTGACTATTTCTTTTTGAAAAAGTGTACCATTTAATTAAGTGTTGTCTATGCGCAGAACTACAAACAAGTCGATTCCGGTTAGCTTCAGGCGGAAGCAAAAGCGGACAAGGGTTTGTTAAACCAAAAACTCGAGTTAAACACTAAATCGTCAAACTTTAAATTATACTGACGTAAATGTAACTAACATATCTTCTATTACTATTAAATTCTAGTCGCAATCAAGTCGTCGAAAAAGGAAACTTAGAAAAAAATTCCGCACGCCTACATTGAAAACTAAATCACCACGAGGTCACTAGCTTAGTATCTATGGTGCTATGCCACGTTGCACGAGTGGGAAATATACCCTGCTTGCATACAGCATACTACTGTGAGCACCTTAGAGCACTCTATATATGTAAAATAACACACAATGCTTGACCTGTAACTATTACTACGCGAGTGTGCAGAGCAAAACACCACACAAAGTAGGAATTCCTTCTCTGACAGGTCCATGCATAGGGTTTTCCCTCCCCCTAAGTCTAAGAATCAAATTTAGCTCAAGGGACGTTTAAATCTAATCTATGTTTAAACCAAAGCCTAGCTTTAAAGCCGAAGACTAAGACTATGCTATTTACGGTCTAATCTATGCTTTTAACCAAAGCCTAGCTTGCTCCAAAAGCCTAAGATGCAGCCTAACTCTGAACGTAAACCTAAAGCCCAAACTTAACCTCAGCCTAATCATAAGCCTTAGCCTAAGCCTAATCATAAGCCTTAGCCTAAGCCTAAGCCTATGATTTTAAGCCTGTGGTTCATTTGAAAGATTTAATCTATGTTTTACCAAAGCCTATTCTTAAAGCCTGTCAGCAAAAACCTAAGCCTATTCCTAAAGCCTAGCTTAAACTTAAGCTTGAAGCCTAAACCTAAGCCGTTGTCTAAGTCGAAGCCAAAGCCTAAGGCTAAAATATATCTAAGCCAATTTATGCTGCAGAAAAATTCTGAGTGTTTTTGAAAACACAATTGACCAGAGACGCTCCCGCAAATTTAAAAATTTAGGTTCTGAAAATGAAAAAAGAATTTCCAACCTCAAAATACTACTAAGACACTTATAATCACTAGCTGTGTTGAATTGAGAAACTTTTAAGCAGATTATACCACTAACTGCGAACTGCTGAAACACGTTGCAAAAGCATAAATATATGCATTTAAAATTAATTTTAACAAGCAGCCTCTAAAAGCGGCATCTGAGACGGGGTAGAACAAACATGTGATCGATTTCTTTAAAATATTCCATACTTTTGCTCGAAATCAATCGAGCTTTTAACATGGAAACAAACAACCACAAAATTTACAATTTGCAAAAGCAATTATAAACAATCGCAACCAATCAAGATTTTAGCTAACCAGACCATATACATCTAAAAGACGCAGCTGTGACCTTTTAAACGCGAAAATGTGATCATTTGCCTAAACTGTGAAGGAGGCTTTTGGAACCTATAAATTTACGCCCAATTAGTTTTCGTTTTGCAATCACGATCAGAATTAACATGCAATTGTTTAGGTTTTACGGCATATACAATTTATGCTTTGATGGCGCTTGTTTAAAATTTGCTTCTTTAAACAATCTAAATATTTGCCAATTTACTGGTAACAAAATTTTAAAAAGGTTGGTCAACTTAACCAAAATAACCATTAAATAGTTTTAAATTACAAATTTCCGCATTGGAACTGTTGTTCATTTCATAACCCGATGCATAAACTACTCTAAATAGAGACAGGCTCCAAGTTGTCTCAAAAACGTCGAAAGCGACCATAAAGCCACATGCTATGTATGATTTAAAGTTTTTTGAACAATCGATGCTCAAAACTTTCCCTTTTTTAATTTCTTTCACCTGCGAACGCCGGTAGGCTGATCAATTCCCCATTTTTGCTGTATCCATCTTTATATCAGTTAATATATTTAAACACACACCACGCCGTGGCTTAGAAAATGGTCAGAGCAGATAGAAAATTCGTTGTTCTGAGTTTCAAGGCGAAACTCTAAACAACTTTGAAATCTTAAGATATCGGAAAAAACTTTTCATTGTAAGTTTGATGTTTGATTTTAACTTTGAAAAAATTTTACTCGGCAGCCGATGGAGGAATGCATTCCCTCATCCTACCCTAGGCCAATGTTACTTTAAGGGGCGTAACAGTAAATTAAGCGTATTCCTAAGCCTAAGCCTAAGCATAAGTGTGCGTTGCAAAACTGAGTTCCTAAGCCTAAGCCTAAGCCTAAGCAAAAAATGTTATATAGAATCTAAACCTATTGTGTATATAGACCCACCAGAAACCTTGACGCCCCTTAAAGTAACATGACCCATCCCTGGATCCGACATTGCGTCGCCGTGACCATTTGTCGCCCATCATTATGTTTAAGCTGATGTGCTTTTAGGTTCTAACATAATGCTCAGAATTATGCTTTAGACGTAAGCCTAGGATACTGTCGGGCAAAAAATTGTTAAGTGACGTGTTGATGTTGACACAGATTTTCTTGCTGCACACAGTATACGTCCAATTTAGTATTAGGGCCGTAAACGTCGATTAACCATATTATTAACTCTCAATCGTAAAAGGCTAAGCCTAAGCGTTAAAAAAACGGAATTCAAAGCCTAAGACTACACTGTAAATTTCAATGAGTTGATTTTAACTCAGAATGAGTTGAATCGCTCAGTCTGAGTTAGGATTATCAGAACTCAGAATTTTGAGTTGATTCAATTCATACTGACATAATTGATCAACTCACCCAAAGTCAACTCAACTCGGAGTAGGAATCAACTCAACTCAGAGTGAGTTAATGTTTACTGATACTAATTCAGAAATAACCAACTCGCGAGCTGAATTGATTTATCAACTCATTGGAATTTACAGTGTATACGCCAAAACAAAAAAATACAATCTGAAATCTAAGCCTAAAGTACACTCTTCTACAGTCCCACCAACAAATGTGAAGCAACTACTGCGTCAATTGTTTGTCTGGAGTTGATGTTTAATTTCGATGAAGATGATTGATATATACCAAAGGTAAACACTTGATGCTTTCAAAAATCTCTATAGATTCTGTGTTGCTAAGTATTGACTAATGATCAACATAGTAACCAAGATTTGCCTGAAAGCAAAAGGTTTAGTATGCTCAAACCTAGAATCAAATACAAACTATGTTATTGTTGTTGAATGTTTTTTGTTCACGGCTCTGGACCAAGAGGGAAACACCTTATGATGGATACGAGTTGAATGAATTCCAATTGGCGCTAGCAAACGTGCATTTGTATTGTCACGTTTCTTTGGCCGCCGGCGGCCGGCCGGTCAGTGTAGAATAAGTGGTAATTGCACAACACTAAACTGTATATACAGAAACGTTTACAGAGGGCAATAGGGGAGTATATATGCGATGACAAAAGAATTCACTTTTAGGGGGTGTCAGAGTAATCTTGAAATCCCAAACAAAAGCTGTGAGGTTTAATATTTGGGATGGTGCGATTTTGGGACGGCAGAAAAGTATACATTGGCTGTAAAGTCCTTATTGTCGCTCGCTTGATGTGGTTGATATTATTTTTTAAATAAAGTTGCACGCTTTCTGAATGATATCACGGCTATGCATCACTGTATATTTTTTGTTTGACGATTTTTGTGCCATCATTTCAACTTGGTTCACTGAGAAAACAAAGATACAGTTAATATCGCCTTAAATAGTCGCAGCTTTCTGTTCTGCATAGGCGTAACCGCTAGGGAGAATAGATTCGTCCCTTTTAACTTTGTGGGCAAGGGGGTCCCACAGCTACGTGGAACCCCTCTTTTTGGGTTGAAATATAATTTAGCAACTTTAAACTTTGACTGTCCCAGCTAATTTATTTAAATTTGTTGAATATGGCATTTATACAGCTGAAAAGTTATACCTGCGGTATTACATGGCACCAATTTATAGCGGTAACATTACCATACGTCCTTGTAGACAGTTTTATTAAACACTGACCGCTCTGTCAGTGGCTTCACGGCTTTAAGCTCAATTAATGAACAAAACCATGGCAGTTTTCATTCGGTTTTAAATGGCGAAAGTTTGGTTGAGTTTATAATTCTGCCAAAAATTGGTGATAACGTTTTATCGACAGAGCATACAATATGTACGCTTTTTGCATGGTTCAAAATGTACCAGCTCGCGTTGCGTTTTTAATTGACTCGTGCACTTTTACGGGGATACCGATCTATCGCGTTGAACTCATAACACGATTTAACTCCTATTCAACTACAGTTGACTATCTACAACTCAATGCAATATAAGTATACGCTCCACTTTAAAGCATGACTGCGGACCTTATGCTCCAAGCTAAACTTTGAGCGTTTTGTTATAAAAATTGTGTTACGAGTGATTAGAATTTTAATTTATTCTCTATGGAGATGTTGGCAAGCATTTCCAACTGCAAAAAATGAATTTCATTAGGTAAAGGTTAAATACAAAAACTGGTCAGTGACTTTAAGTATTTACCTAACTTAAGTAAACTTTTAAAAGCGACAAATCGTTAAGTTATTGCTTAATAGCACCAAGAGTGGATGATCACTTTTTATAACACAGAGTGTGCAACTTGTTACATTCTGTGTATTAAAGAATGTACCCGGCACGCGTTGCGTTTTTGGTCAACCCTCCAATGTTTAGGGGGTCTGTATTCAGTTTTATATAGTAGTAAGTGTGATTAAACAACATAGTTGACCCCCCTTAAATGAGGGGGTAGGTGTACTGAAGCATACTATGTTAATCTCTTGCTTACCCCCCCCCTGATTGAGAGGGGGCTCGAACAAAAATGCAACGCGTGCTGGTACATTCTTTAATACACAGAATGTACCCAGTTGCACACTCTTGTTATAAAGACTGATCATCCACTCTTGATAGCACATACTTTACTACTAAAGGTGTACTTTAAGTTGGGTTTCAGAAATCCAGCCGTTGCGTGTATATCCTGGTCCCTAACAAAACTTCAAATCTAAGCCTACACTGTAAATTCCAATGAGTTGATTAATCATTTCAGCTAGCGAGTTGGTGATTTCTGTATTATATAATTATCTGCATACAATAACTCGCTCTGAGTTGAGCTGACTTTGGATGAGTTGATTAGTTAACTCAGAATGAATTGAATCAACTCAAAATTCTGAGTTCTGATAGTCCTAACTCAGACTGAGCGTTTCAACTCATTCTGAGTTAAAATTAACTGTCTGAAATTTACAGTGTAAATTTCCTATTTTTCGTTTTATTTCAGCTATAAAATAATATTTCTAGTATACTTTGTGCATTCTTACTCCTAATAAAGCTTCTTTAAAAGAAGTTGCGCTTTCTCTAAATATCTCTGCTTCTACACAACAACTAATCTGTCACATGGGCGAGACAACCGATGAATTACCCCACAACGGCCCGAATTCTGACGGATCTTACGAAGTAGCCCCAGCGTCAGGAATGCCGTCCGTCGCCCGAATTGTATTTCAAGTCTTATTTGGTGTCACCGGAATATGGACTGTGCTGGTGTGCACGGCTATTGTAATCACAATGCATTACGGTGCACATAGACAGACCCGAAAATCAGCAAAACTGCTAGTGTCACTTAGTTTGACTGGAGTCCTGGCCGGAAGTATTATGATCCCTTGGGAAATTTTTGGACCAATTCTACCTACGAGTCATTATAAAGCGAGGTAAGCACTATGTTCTCTGAAATTAAGCGCATAGCAGTCGACTTCAGCTGGTCTTTTGTATAACGCTGCACAACCAGAATATGTCGTAGGAGAATCTGCTAGTCCGACTAATTACTTCAATCTGCTATTTTCGTAAAGCAGTTTGGCCTTGGCTAAACTACTAATGAACTTAAAGACCATTTCAATTTGGATAGTATGGTCACTCACAAATCACAAATTAACCAATCAGCGTTAGTTTTATATCACTGCTGTTTCGTGACGTCTCACAATCGCTATCTGGTCTAAGTTAATCTGCTATTTGCCAGGCCCGTAGCCAGCTCACCGAGCCCCCCCTGGGCCCCCTTTGGCTACGGGTCCACTATTTGCTCAGAATAGCAAATTGGCCTATAGGAAAATTGGCAATTGGCTTAAATAGCAGATTGGCCTCTACGACATAAGATGGCCATCAAGCCTTAATTAAAATAGCTCCATAACCAGTAAAACTTACATTCACAGAGCCTGGAAAGTAACGATTGTTTAAAAATATATTCATTTTTATTTACAAATTTCAGTTATTGGTTATGCAAGCTATGCTCGTATATTACTGCAGTGGGTCTTGCGGCGAACGAGTTATCTGAATTTTTGGTCGTCCTTGATGAGTGCACTTCAATCATCCGTATTAAGCTTCCTGACGTTCCACCGAATCGAATTAGCTTTGCAATTTGTATTTTGTGGTCGTTTTCGCTTGTTTACAATTTTCACATATTTCTCACGCACGGCTATGATCCGTATTTGGTCAAAGGTAAAACAGCAAACCGTTTCTTGGCAAAATTTTTGTTAATTTGTGATTAGTGTTCGTAAGCAGGTCTCGAAGAATACAATTTTGAAGTTTTTTCAGTTTTTCTAATATGGTGATAAAACTAATTTTTTCCATTTCTTTGGTTTATCACAAAACACTTTAAATACAACTGTTACAGAAAAAATCTGTGCAGAGATTGCGCAATGAAATCACAATTATATTAATGCTGGAACTCCACACATGCGTATTTTGGGCGCCGCTCTAGCACAAGTAAACATTGTTTTAATAAAATATAACAAGATCATTCTACCAAAGAATTAGCACTTATAAATTTACGTCTAATGGGTTGCGCTATACTTGACGTCCAGGGCCGTCCGTCGCCGTGCGTCACCCATACAACGCCGTCCGTCATCGTGTGTCACCCGTACGGCGCCGTCCCTCTCCGTGCGTCACCTTACGGCGCCTTACGGCACCGTCCGTCATTGTCCATACCATACGTTATCGTACGTGAAGTATTTGCGTACTTACGATGTCGCAATATGACAAACGGCGCCGGACGGTACCATGCGGGAGTGCAACCCTAATTCTAAAACTTTAAGCGTTGGATTAACGAATGCCTTCTTTGATATAGTACATACTTTGTAAAAACGTGTGAAACCCCTGCAATTTTAAGAAGGTGATATACACATGTGTGCAACTACGGTTACTAGTTTATTTTTAGAAAATTTGTCATAGCGCAATGGATTTTTATGGAGAATGTGTTGCTTTTTTACAATTTCAGCTGATCTTTGTGGTCCATTTATGGGTGCACTTGAAGTCCAAGCATTTTTCGTCATTGACACGCTGATTTTTTTCTTTATTCCGGTTATTGTTTGGTTTGTATTGCTGGCACGCGTCAAACAACACATTTTATACGAAATGACTCGTGATAACGCCAAATATGCCGCAGCAGCGCACAGTTACGTTGTGCTTTGGTTCATGTGGGCGGCGTTTATTATCTGTCAACTCCCGTTAATTTGTCTTACATACTACGAAGAGTTTAAAGCCCATCATGCAGGAGGACATAATTCCCACGGCGGAGGGCCTGAAATATTGTTTGCAATCGCTAAAATGTTATCATATTCGTTTAACTGGATCAGTCCGTGTGTTGCTGTATTTACACGCAGCGATATACGCCATGCGATGTGGAAAGGAATTCGTAGTTGTTGTTGTGGTCGCCATTTTTCACGCGAGAGGCAACCAATTCGGGGAGACAAAGGCCTGACGGTGGCCGGATCAAATGTTCGGTCGAAAGAGTCACAAGCGGTTGGAACATCGATGGAAAATGGACCAGACGTGGCGAAGGGCAAAGAATATAATGGCACTACACAGAGAAAGATTAGTGCAGCATCGCAGCATGCGAATGAAACAGCAACAACGTGGAGTACTGGAATATATTTGGAAAGTCCAAGGTTTGATGATGACTCTTGGACTGATGGCGAAATGTAGTTTTCGCATCTACGTTTATTAAGTAAAAATACATTCTTGTTTGGAAATTTTTGCAAAAATAAACCTTTTCGCACATAGAGTAGACTATGAGCAACTTTTGCCGTAGAATGTGTCCGCGGAATTATACACAATACGCAATGTTTTAATACCAAATACTGCGCGAAAACGCAGCCGTAAAATCTCCACAAGACGCGAGAAGCTACAATCGAAATTCGGTGTCTAAATAACTTTGTGGATTTTAAGCTTTCAAACTAAGGACAGAAGTCTGATTGTTTAACATCTAATCAGAGACGGAATAACTTTCAAGGGAAACTTACAAAATTCCAAGAGCAACTATAACTTAACTACAATTTAAAACACTATTCGTGTAGTGTGCAATTCTATCAAATTAAACACAATAATGCGTCGTCCACAATATTTTTAAAACAGGTGGTGGAATTTTATACCAACCTTAGACGACAACCCTCTACCGGTATGCCCTTAATTTAGCAACGACACTTGCCCTATAAAAATTTTAGGGCAACCGTCATTGGTTTTCGAAATTTAACATAAAATTTTTCATTTTAAAATTTGGTTAAATTTAAAAATAGCAGCTGTCTAAAGGTAGGTTAAAAATAAAATACACCAACGGTTGCTAAAATTTAAATAACCTACTATAGACGGCTGCCCTATCTCAGTTGTAGCGCTGTAGACGGCTGCCCTGTTTATATTGCAAAAGCAACTACGATTGCCGTTAGTTCAAATTAACACCTTAGACAATTGCCATCAAATATTATTACGGCAACTGTCTATGCCTTTACAACAAAATTTCCCCTAAAAGTTTTTATATATACATAGTATATATTCCCCAAATTTTCAATTTTCAAATTTTTATATGCACGTGTGGTGTGCTTTCATACACTTAGGATTAAAAATTTGGTAGCCGAAGCAAAATGGGGACGCCGAGATTTGTTGGCCGGAAACAGAAACCGACAGAGACGCAGGCAGTTTGTTGGCGAAAACGAAATAGGGAAGCGGGGATTTGTTGGGTATAAAGAGGATATAAAACTTGCCAGTTTTTACGGAAATATCGTGATTCCCTGTGTGAAACTGTGATATGCAAAACCTTCCTCACATTTTAATATTTTTATATTTTTAAAGCCTAGGCTAACGCTCAAAGCACATTGGGTCTCTTTTTAGGCTTCGCGCCCCTTCCTGTCCATATATACTCATTTCTCTCCTTTTTCTATCCCTATCCAACTTTTTACATACGGCCACAGCAGATAGGCATATGAAAAACATATAGAATTTTTAAAAGGTTTCTTTTTAAAATATAAAAACACTGTTTTTTTTGCGTTTTATCTGCGGTAGGCCATTGAAAGGATTTGTGTTCTGTAGTTTTTTGCTATTTAAAACCAAAATGAAAGCGGATTCGAAGTTGGTGATATCTTTAAAAACAGTTGTGAAGTACAGACATTAAGGCAAAATACGTTCCACCTATTTGTCTATTAGGGTACAACCGGAGGTCTTCCTCAGGCTCCGTAAGAAAATCGGCCTCCGACTCCGGCTGAATTTTTGTCGGAGGATCCGGCAATTTCGGTATTTTTATATATTTGCACCCTGTTTTCTAAGCTGTGGAAACTAGAAACATTCAAAGTTGTGGCAGAATATTGTTGTGCAATCTCAGGGTTTGTCACAGCTCTTGTACACTATACCCTGCACATTTATGGTTTAGCATGCATCAGCATAAACGTTGTGCTACGCTTAAGCTTGAGCGCAAAGTGCAACCGCGAGTATAACTAGAGCCCTAGCCACTTCCAGAACGTGCGTAAAACATTCCAAACTTTTCTAAACACCTAACTCGAAGATAGGAATATAGTGATCAGGAAATTTCTGATGCGGGAGGCCGCACAACAGTTTAAAACCATTCGCAAACAAAACAAGCGAGGAGTTTTTAAATACAAAATTCTAGTGATAAGCTAAAGCATATACAATCTTTATGCCGTCCTCAAAAATGAGACGGCTATGGGCTGAGTAATATTGATTTCGCGAAAGGCCCATGTGTAAAAGATCAGGAGCGGAACGTATATATTAGCCAATATCAACGATAGTTTTTTCTAATGGAAATTTTTCCCTGAAAATTGTTAAAAAAGTAAAACAAAACAAGTTTTAAACAGATAAATTTTGTAATATGCAAAATTTTACTACCGACATTGCCGGAACCTCTGGCAAAAATTCTACCGGAGCCGGAGCCGGCGGCCGATTTTCTGCCGGATCTTGAGCCGCAGGATTGGACATGAATTGTGAGGCTGAACGAGCAAATTGTTTTTTAAATTTTTAATAGATACTATACAGATTCACAAGAATCCAATCTACATGTAAAACAGATCCTGAACGAAATCTGCAGTCCTGAAAGCATAACTTCAGATTTTAAACCTAATTTTAAAATAAATGCAAAAATACTGAACTTGACCTAAAAATAAAAAGTTTTAGGTTTGGAAATTTAGTTTAGGATTCGTTCATGTATTAGGTATGAATAAAACAGAGTTTTCCCGTTTTATTGAATTAAAACAACGTTTTTAAACAGAACCAAAAACAAAACG
Organism: Enoplolaimus lenunculus; assembly: GCA_030248215.1. NCBI lineage: Eukaryota > Metazoa > Nematoda > Enoplea > Enoplida > Thoracostomopsidae > Enoplolaimus > Enoplolaimus lenunculus. The sequence continues at coordinate 24,339 of JASANG010000866.1, forward strand.
TTGCAAAAATACACGTACGAAGAACCAACATAACAACAAAACGCTGCAAAATACACATACGAGGAAACAACATAGTATCCTAAAAAGATAGACCCCGCAAACAATTAGGTATCCATATTCTCTCAAAATAAAGCATAGCACCATTGGCGCATTTGTTGGATTTAGTGATATATATACACTCATGATGTTAGTTCTGATCGGAATCTGAATCTCGTAGCTGTTGTGGTGTGCGTGTTTTATAAATCTTACAGCCGTTAGGTTACGAATTTGTGTCTAGCGCCTAACAAATATATACGTAAAATTATATTTTTACTTAAACCGAAGCTGAGCCTAAATCTGTGCCAAAACCATTGCCCAAGCCTAAACCTAAGTCTAAACCTTTGGGAGCAGTGTAGGTACAAAGGAAATTTTTCCAACACCAAGCTGTACAACTGAAAACTTCAGCCTGCGATGTTGCTTTTAGTACCCGCTATATATAAAGTATAAACCTCAACCCAAACCTAAAGATAAACCTAAGCCTAAATATAAACCTTAATCCTAAATCTAATTTTAAAATGTTCTTTTTGTCAACGGCTCAGAATTCTCAGTCCATCAATGGACAAGCCCACTTTTTATTGACATGGGCGAATGGTGTAGGTAGGTATTTATACGTAAAACCACATATTTGAAATGAATACGTATGTATAAACAAAAGTTTCAGCTACGCAAGTAAAAAGTGCCTGTATATATGTGTAGGTTTGGCTTGAATTTTTAAACAATTTACATCGAAAGAAACACATATATCATCTGATAGAACAATGATAAGTAGAAAAAAGCATATGACTATGCAACAGCGTGCAATTCAGAACTGAATATACCGGATAGCAATAGAAATTGAAATTTATGTTCACCACAATCGGAACTTGTTTTCAGAGGCCATAGGTCCATTTACATTTTAAGTTTTACTACGTATATATCAAGATGTTCATTTCTTCGTAATTTTTATGCTATACAAAATGTATAAAAAATTGAGAGCTGATATGTATATACCTAAACATCGATTTATGAATATTAACAGAACGGAAGGCAAATTTCTCGCATAAATTCTGCAATCGAAATGGGAAATGTATATATGAATAATCGAAATCGGAGTTCCGGTCCTAAAATGGACGAGATAATGCAACTACGGTTCTCAAAATTGGAACAGAAGCAGGGCCAATCAAATACAAAACATGCGCTGAATTTTGAACTTACCTATAGGTTTTTATATATAAACATTTTATGTCTCGAAAGTTACAAAACTCATCACCTAAGTATATATAAAATACGTACTACGCGCATTGGGAATACGTCCCAAGGCCTCAAAGAATCAAAAATCACTAATTGCAAAAACACACCAACATATATATAATACATCAATGAAATGACAAAATCAGTGTAGAACAGCCACAATCACAAGATCAAGAACACTAAAATGCACGTTAAGGAACTGCTTAAATAACTGATTTGGCGCGCTGCCAACGATTTGGGACAAACCATTTATATATTTCACCATAACTTGTACGCTAAACGGCTGATACGGAGAATATACTAACCAACTCAATTCTGCAAGTTGCTTCGAGTTATGTATAGATATATAATATACGTATAACTTGTCAAAGTTTCTGACTCTTGGGACCTAGCGTACTGAAAATTATTCACTGAAAATTTCACCATGCCTTCCGAAACCATGATCTATGTCTAACTAATGTTATATAATGATGATACTTCGTTTTTCATTTTCATTTGTTTTGGTTAACATATTATAATATTTTGTATTTAAATTCGTTAAACTGTAAAATATTGGAGGGATAAATTGCAAGGCAAGCTCAGATCTGATCATTTGCGGATCCAGAAACCACTGTTACATAAGAAATGGCACTAGAGCACTTTCACTCCTAATATTTGAATATTCTTGATGCTTAAACCTGTATAAACCTTTAATTGTAGGTTGTAGAGGAACGGCATGTACAGAAGCCTGAAGCATCTGCATGCAAATATTATACCGCGCAACCGCGTTTAAAAACCATTCTATGGTGCTTGCGATGTTTTATACATTTTTTATATCTAAATGCATATGTGCTTATTGATTTTTAATATATACTTCTATAGAAATTTAGAAATTATACAGGGGCAGATGAAACATAGGACTAGGAGTTATAGGTTTTTGCTGGACAAATACTTGCGCTCATGTCTATTTTTAAAAAGCAAATTTCTGTTCCGTTTGTTGCATTCGTAAAAACAATTTTTAGAACTACCGTGTTCCTATAAAAACTTGTCTAGTAGTGATGCTGATGCGGAAAGTATATGTCCTTCGTTGCGTTTTATATATACGTTGAAGTTTCACGTATGTATATATGTTGCATAGTGCTCGCTTTTTATGTTTGGAAATGTTAAAAAATACCTATGCAGTAAAAAAAATATTCGCATATTGTTCGTTGAAGAGCGCTTTTAAAGATTGTTTTTAAAATATATAGAAAATTTAATTTCCAAATTCAAATGGGAATTTTACAAAATATATGTCATTTGAAAAACGAAAATCGAAAAAGAAAGATAAAAAGACTCCCATAAAAACCGAAAACGGAATACTATAGAAAACCGGGCCGAAAGGACAGAGGCGAACATTTTAAAAGATATATTCATTCCTAAGCCTACCTAAACCTATATTTTATATTGAGCAACCTACCTAAAGTAAAAGTTTAAAAACGTAAGTTTTTACTCTGTCCCGGTCCAACAGATAAAATTTCCGCCACTGATCGTTTTTAAAGGCCGAAAAACGGCTATTTGGAAAAAGTTTCTAGTAGGGTTTTCATACAATGTTTAACTTTACGGAGCGTAACAGTAGATTGAGCGTATTCCTAAGCGTAAGGGTTGCAAAAAATGAGTTTGTAAGCCAAAGCTTAAGCCTAAGCAAAAATTGTAAATTTAATAGAATCTATTTATGGACCCACCCGAAACCTGGACGACCCTTATAAAGGTGGGCCAAAATTTATGACAAAGTAAAAAACAAAACGCTCTAACAGATTTATTTCTCAAAATGTATGCAAAATTTTACTACCGAAATTGCCGGAAACTTCGGCAAAATTTCTGCCAAAGCAGGAGACCCATTTTTGCCGGAGCCGGAGGCAAACCTACGATTGTGCCCTGACAACCAGAATCGTATTACTTTTAAAAGGCAGAGTTTATTCCTAGCCTGCAAAAAGTTAGTCGAAAGGGGAATCAAACGGCCCATGCATAGAACAGTGCCGGAACAGTAGTACAAGCATATTCCTTATATATAGCATAAGCGTTTGGATGAGCTTGTTCTTAAGCCTAAGCCTAAAGCAAAAAATTAGTCTAAAGCTTAACTGACTAGCCCCTCCGAAAAACGATCCGACCCCGTTCTATACATGGGCCTAAATTTTCAAGAGTATCTCAAAACGCAGAAAACGGCGTAAAAATACAACAGTGACACAGAATATAGTTCAAGGACTAGGGCGCAATTCTTTTGCCAAGAATAGGTTCTTATTTTGAAGTTAAACCCAAAATAAAAAATGTGATTAAACCTAAATGCAGATTTATGATTGACGTGAATCTTTAAAACAACTTCAACATACAAATATGGCATATCTTGCCGGCGGCGGCGAATCAAAGGGCTACAGACGGCCTTTTGTCATCTACCAACGGGGCGGATTTCCCTGAATACCGAAGAGGTCCAGTGACACAGAACTTTTAAAATATTTTAAAAACAAACATTTTTTAGTGCTTTCGCCTCAATTCCGGCTCTGGCTTCGACTCCGGCAAGTTCCGTATCTCCTCTGATTGCTGCACCTTGCTGGTTGTACCGTTTTGTCTTCGTTTTTGCAAAAGCAAAACAAAACGAAACTACGATTTCAATTCGGCTGTATTCATAGACAGTTGCTGTATGTTTGAAATTTTTCAACAACAACTGCTATGTCAGAATTTCGTACGGCAACCGTCTAAGCTGATTTTTTTAAATTTAGCATCGACGGCTGCCCTATGTTCATTAAAACCATATTGACGGTTACTGTAAATTGAAAGGTTTAAGTAGTTCAACATCAGAAATTTGTTAACCAAGTGAACATCAACTACCATATTTTGTAATTATAGTATATGTCAACGGAAATAAAACGAAAGACAGCAGTGACAAATTGAATTGCAAAATTTTGCAATTTTTTAAAAAATAGCAATACGTGCTGCCCATTGTTGTATGGTAGACGGCAACCGTCTACGCTCGATGTAAAATTCCACCGGTTGTTCGCAAAATATTGTGGACGACGCATAATACACGTTAAAATTTGATTCGTAACTGAGAACAGCTGAGAAATTGTAATATTTAAAATCAAAGCCCAACCGGATATCCGTTTGGGTTTCAGGTAAAAATTGGAGTCCTTCTTTTTGCGTTTCCGTTCCGAAAATATCAGGAATTCCGCTATTTTTAACCTCATCGTTGATTAGGTTTTTCTTGCACTATATTGCAACCTATCACATAGTGCAATTGGAGGTAGAAAAAAAACTGAACACAAAGCCGGAAGTAAACCAATTTTGCCGCAGTGCTAGACGAAGCCGGAACCGGAGGTAAAGCCGCAATATGGAATTAATGCGGTTTTGAATTTGCTGATATTTAAAGTAATCGACAAAGCGATGACCAAAAACTTTGTTTTGCGCTCTTTTTTCGAAAAATATCGGAAAGCTACCAAAATGGCCAATGCATGAAACAGGGGCGGAACAGTAGAATAAGCATATTCCTATGCCAAAGCCTAAGCCTAGGCGTAAGAATGTGCTTATACCTAAGTTCATGCGTAAGCCAAAACAAAAAATTAGTGTAAAGCTTAAGCTAACTCTATTCTAGTCCCACAGAATACCGCTCCACCATGACCTACACGTGGACCACAAAATTGACACAACGTTATACAGGCTAGCTCATCGAAAGGTAAACACTTGTAAAATATGTCAAATTTTTTTTACTGAAATTACCGTAACCTGTTTCAAAAGCATACCTTCGCCGGAGCCGAAGGTCAATTAACTGCCAAGTCCGGAGCAGGAAGATCCTCCTAATGTACCCTTCAAGTTATGTTTGTAAAAGAAACTAATTTCAATTGTTATTTCATTTCTACGATTGATATATGACTAATGACGCTGATAGCAAATTAACATATTAAATCATAATTCAGCTTCCGCAATAACATGCGTACTCCAGGTGACTTTTGAGGGTGTAGCGTCATGGACGCTGAAGCCAAAAAACTTCAGTATCCCGGACACTTGTGGTTTTTGGATTCAGTCTTCAGGATACTGACGTGTTTTGGCTTCAGTCTCCGGGACACTGAAGGCAGAAAGCTTCTGTGTCCCAGATATTAAAGCGAAATCTTTCAGTATCTTGGACACTAAAGCTTTTTGGTTTCTGTATTCTGGACACTGAAGCTTTTTTGGCTTGAGTATCCGGGATGCTAAAGACAAAATCTTCAGCGTCCATATGTCTTAATACAGACTCTAGACATATATGTCTTGAATTTCAGACTTTCATATTTAGATTTTTCAGAAATATAGGTCTAAAAATTTCCAGACTTTAAACTTTGTAAAGAGTATGTTTCATGAACAATTACGACAAATATTTCTGAAAAGACAAATATTTATGAAAAATAAGACAAAAATGTCTGAAACGCAACACAGAGGGAAACCGAATCCAAAATTGATGGCTAATGCTAATCAACAATCCTACTTAGGTTGGTGCGGGAATGCGTTCAACCCGAAATATCTTTGAAATTCGATTTATTTATATACACCCTTAAACGGAGTGACTTGTTTATATACATTATAATCAGAAAATTAATTCTTGAATATAAGACAACCATTTCTTGAAAGGAAAAATTTTTCATTTATAAATTGGCAACAGTAATTTTTTGAGCATAAGACATTTATGTTTTATCCATTTCAGACCCAAATTTCTGTGCTATTTATGGCTAATAATGTTTGAAATAGCAGATTCCTAAACTGAATTTCAGTCGTTATCATTGAAACAGCGGGGCACATAATGATAGCAGTCGACACTTAAGTAAGCTTGAACTCGATATATTTTCTATTTGTATTCAATATACGACTGTAGACATAGTCGTTGAACTGTTGTGTTTGCACTAACGGGCGACAAAAATACAAAAACGCTTTTCGTGTTTTAAAAAACGTTTATTAACATTGATGTACAAAATTAGCTTTTTGATTAACGCCAAATGTCTGGGAACAAATAACCACCGGCTAAAGTTCAGAAAGGTCTTTAAACAAAAGAACTACGATATGGGCCACTGAGAAAATTAATACAGTCAGGTTGAAATTTGTCGGAGAAAGTGAACACAATTGAATTTGACCTATGATAGGACGGTTACAAAACATATCGTCAACTAGTAATAAGTGCTACACAGCGCTGTCGGTCAGATTTGCTGAAATTAGTATTAGAGCCAGGTGTGAAGGTTCAGGCATACTCGAAACAATTTTGACACACTATATATAGTTGCCCACAGGGTGTAAACGGGTAGTAAAAATAACGGAAACGGATATTGATCAAAATAACGGGAACGGAAAACGGACATTAAGGTCTAAGAATTTCGAAGATGTTTTATTTTTCTGCCAACCAAGTAGTGTCGTGCAAATGTTCAGCGGGCTTTCTAAAATTTGAACGAAAAGGTAGCGGATTCATCCAAATTTTTCTGAATCAATTTCGTAATTTTTATTTGATTTCGAACAATTGCAGCATATCTGTAATGACAAAATTGCCAGATATAAACGTGATGTAGAACTAATTTCGGACGTAAACCAGAAACGGACACCATTTTTTACCGGAAAAGCAAACAGATATTCGGATACACCATGGTTGCCTACATAAGAAACATTCTGGATAACACAATTTTTGATATTTCTACAACGGAACCGGAAACAGACACCAATTTTTATCGGAAAAAGAAACGGATACTCGGTTGCATCCTGGTTGCCGACATTTGAACCATTCAGGCTCAGATTATGTGCATTCTTTACATATACCGTGACAACTTTTTAAATAGCATCTCTTTACAGATCCAAGTATTAAAGCGAGGAAGCTCCATGGGGCGGAGTTAAGACTTTCGCAATTTGGCCACCTATTTTTTCAAGTGTTTATTTACTTCTTAAAATTTATTCTCAAAATGTTACAATAAAATTTTATTTATCACTATATTCACGAACGTTTTAACTTTCAGTTAAATTTCTCATTTTTGACATCAAACACATTCACGTCTTATATACATTTGAGCTCGTGATATTCAAGCCGAAACACACCGCAGTCTTGCCATAATCGCTTTTCGATACGTTTTACTCATAAACGTATACAAAAATGGATTTGCGGCGCTATTGAAATAGTTCAACGAGTACGACGCGAGCATCAAGATGTAAAATCCTTTAGCCGATAACTGTTCTAACGCGTGTTCGCAGTACTCGATCAATATTGTAATGATGCATATTGGACTCCAGCATAGCGTATGACACAACAATATCGCAAATACCATTTGTGTTAGTTGCCTGCGACGCTGACGACGTTTTTGTGATACCGCTCCTGCTGGTACCACATTGTTGTTGTTGCGGATTACTGGAGTCACTTCGCCACCACTTTTTCTTTTAACCAGAACACTCTGATTCATTGCGCTGTGTTGGACGCTTTTTTTATTGTCGTTGTTATTCGTAGTTTCGTTTTCTTTGATGTTGCCGTTGTTTTTGTTCGTCGGAAAGTTTTCTTTGATGTTTCTGCTGAAGTTGTGATCGCTGTCTGTCGTGTTGTTTTCTGTGATGTTGCCGCCTACATTAACATCACTGTTAGCTGCTTTGTATTCTTTGATGTTGCAATAGTTGTTGGTCGCTTTTTCTTTAATGATGCCGCTGGCGGTGACGGCGTCATCCGAATTATCTTCAGCGCTTCGATTAGTTCTTGGAGGGCCTTTGATACGGCAGTCTGTTGTGTCGTTTTCGGAAACACTATCTCCTACTGGGACATCAGTGTTGATGACGAAACTTCGTTCCGAGTCTTTGATGACGCCGACCGTTGCCGAATTGTCTTTAGAATAATTTTGTGCCACGCAGATTTGTTCATCGGTTGACTTGTGATCAGGTATTCGAACACACGTGGCAGGAACGGTTTGATGGTTACCGTTGTTGGGGTTAGATTCACAAGATACATTTGCATTATTTTTCTTATTTTTATTATGTTTATTATTACTATTGTGATCATTACGGTTTTTGTTATAATTATTATTATTGTTGTTGTTGATATTATTGTTGTTGTTGTTGTTGATATTATTGTTCTTATCGCCGCAAGATTTGTTACTGCAGCGTCTAAAATGTTGATTTAAAAATCCAACAGACTGACGATATTTTATGTGACTGAAATTGCTGTTGATGCAACTGGACTCAATACTTTGTCGTCTCAAAATTTGAGCCCGTCTGTTCTGCCTCAAGCTCGAATTGCAAGACATGTACGGTGCAATGCGATGAATGCTGCCCGAAATACAATCTGCAGAAATCAAATGTGGTCCTGAAGAATGACGACTGTGCCGGGATCGTTTTTTAATAGCAACCATAACATTAATATACAAAATCCACATAATCACAATAAAAATTACACTCGAAAACACTGTGTACAGTGTGAATATTTTACGCGCGTTCACGTTACTTTGGCGCCAATTCGAGCTAGTATTTCGACTAGCTATGTCACTGTTCGCTGTGATAGCAATGGCTGATGAATTCGGTGAAGTTTGAGATGAAATCCAGTATATTGCGCATTGTAGACGCACCTGGACGGTTCCATTTTCTGAAATACTATGCGGTTCTTCTTGGACCGATGCTGATATAACTAAAGGAGACATTGCAGCTGTTAACAGAGTCCACGCGCTAACGGCTAAACCACGAGCGACACAAACAGTTCGGTATGGTCTAGAATCAACCGGATGGCAAACAGCAAAGTATCGATCAACACAAAGAAGGGTCAAAAACATCGCTGATCCCCATCGATTTATTCCTGTACAATAATTATAGCATTTACACAAAGTATCACCCCACAGCCATTCACCGTAAATGTTTTTAGCGATAACTATAGGGATCCATATCAGATACAACAGGTCAGACGCAGCTAAATTAGTAACCAGAACGCTAGATATGGTTTTTGTCGATAGCTGTGATAGGTTAGTCGCTAGTACAAGAACGTTACCACAAATTCCGGCGACAAAAAGTATCGCACAGAATATATTGAACCATAAGTAGATTGCGCTAACGTTGAACGGTTGATCGAAACGAGTTTTTGACGGTTGCGAAGTATTCAAAGTTTCAACCGAGATATCGATGATTTGTTGTGAGAGTTGCGTTGTTGAAGGAAATTTTGCCATTTTTCATTCGATTATGCTTTTACTGTTAATTTTTTTGACAACTCAACTGAAAAAAATCACATTTTATAATAACATTATTCAGGACATTAACTACAGCGAGGTTGTGTTTAGATGGTTGTTCGCTTTTTTACTCAGTCATATGGACGTAAAGTCCGTTATCCATCGTGGTGACATAAATGTAAACCCATACAGCATTTGTGACACTGTAAACCTACCAGGTAAACTCGTCAGTGTCTGGATATTTCGTTGTGATGTCTAAATATACTATGGGTCGCCAAAGGATAAGCACTTAAAATATCGCTAAATTCCGTATACTCCACTTGTTTTTGGTGTATAAATAACTATAAAATTGGTAAATAGACAACCTGGCTAAAATGATTAAGTGTAGTTGATGGCTCAAAAAATTTTGCAGGGGCGACCTCACATTATTGGTTTATAAAAACGGTTTTGCATCTGTCATGTTTGCGCAATTCGGCACTTGTTTTATTCTACATTGTCTTAGCGGTAAACGTACGTATCTTTTAAAAAAATATACTTAAAATTAAGTAAAACTATTGCCGAATTAAGTGTCGGTTTCACTTACTATGGTGCTTGGCAAAGTTATACTTAACGTTAAACAAACGCAAAATTTTTAGCTTTACTTTTACTTAATTAATCAGGAAATGACAGCAGAAGTTTTAGTTACTTACATTATTTAAGCAAAGATTTACTCAATATTTAGTACACTTATAAGCAAAGATTTACTCAATATTTAGTACACTTATACTTAAAAAAGTTAGTGAAATATAACTATAGTATTTTAAGTAGAGTGTTTTTACTGAGATGAGGGTGTTTTGTTTGAGGTGACCTTCCGTTTATTTACTTTTGAGATTTTTTCGTACAGAATACTACGCGTCACTTAAAAGGCATCGCAGTCTACATGTTAAGTACTCAGCCTTCCCCTGAAAGAATTTTGGCTCCCGGTAGAAAATTTTCATCCTGGCTTGTAAGTCATCGAAAACTCTTGTGTGGCCCTCCTGAAAAGTTTTTAGCCCCCCAGTAGCAAGATAAGCAGGCTACAGCCTGATTAAATCCTTCTCATACCGTATAGAGTATACAGTCAAAAACTATAAATGCAAACTAAAATTAATTCGCAATACACACACTATAAATTCCAGAGAGTTGATTTTAACTCAGAATGAGTTGAATCACTCATTCTAAGTTAGGACTGTCAGAACTTTTATAATCTGAGTTGATTCAACTCATTCTGATTTAATGAATCAACTCCACCGCAATCAGGTCAACTCAGAGTGAGAATCTACTCAGAGCAGCGTGAGTTAAAGTTTACTGTATTAACTCACAAATAACTAACCATCCATCAGAATTAATTAATTAACTCATTGGAATTTACTGTGCAGTATGCTTAATAATTATAGGCATGCACATAGCAAAATCTTCATAAGAGAAGAGTGTCCTCTATTCTGTTCAAACGTTAATCTTTTAGTTAGTGTCCGGAACTAATGGTAAACGCCTTCTAAATAATAGTTTAGTGGTTTATACTGAAAGTGTGAAATATGAGATGAAACAAAAAAAATCTTCATGCTTGTAAAGTTTAGCAACAAGAATTATATACTAGACTATTTATTATTACTAAATTAATAATTAACTGTCGAAACTTACAACTAATATAGGCTTCATTTTCTGGCTTTTATTAACAATAAAATATTTGGCCAATGTTACTTTAAGGGGCGTAACAGTACATTAAGCGTATTCCTAAGCCTAAGGCTAAGCGTTGCAAAAATGTTTCCTAAGCCTATGCCTAAGCCTCAGCAAAAAATGTAATCAAGAATCTCTACCTACTCTTTTATGGACCCACCAAAAACCTGGACGCCCCTTAAAGCAACATGGGCCAAATATTGAATATTTCCGAAGAAAACAGAAAGAAACGTCGGCTTAATAAATGTAATCGTAAAATAATTTAAACCATAAGAGAATTAATTATGAATAAAATTTTTGCGAGTTTATGCGCTTCTGTTATCAAACGCTTAAAATTGGCACACGACGAGATATTTTTGCAAATTAAACTTAAAGCCAATAATAGACTTTCTAGATACTACAAAAACAACCAGCCCTACACCTTGACATCATTAATAGATGGAGCAAATAGATTTAAGCCCTATTCACACGTGCAAGTTTTTGCAGCAACAATTTTACGTGCAACTTGCTGGCTTCTCCACAGCTTGAAAATTTCCGCCGAGGGGCGTTTCCTGGGGGGCCCCAGGAGTTTCCTGGGGGCAGCTAATTTTGCTGGGGGGCAGATTTCCTGGGGGCCCCCAGATGATCTGGGGGGTCCTGGGGGGCAGGCTCAAAATTTTGCAAGACCATTTTTTTATTCTAGATCGTGTTTCCAACTCAACTGAAGATTACTCATCGCTCAACATGACAAAAATTCCCCGCAAACGCTAAAAACAATAATTTTAACTAATATTACTGACAACTTTACCAGAAGTTGAAAGAAGCACAATTATATAAAATATAGATAATCTTTAATTGAAACTGTGATTAACATATATTTTATATATTAGTCACAGCTTCAGTTTATCATAAGGCTCAGGCGGGTTGAACTTGTTGCCGCAAGGTACTTTCGAATGCTGTATGCCCTGAAACGGTCTTTATATAATTGTGCTTTTTTCAGTTCATTATTGAATTGTACTAGTTACTACCGGTATTTGTAACGCTATTAAAAAATTATGAGTATTCAGCGTAATATAAAATCACATTGTGCCGAATGTCCGCCTCAAAAAAGTCCAGGTCTTTATGTTTTAACATTGAAAATTTTTGGCTTAGAAAAGTCCTGGGGGCCCCCAGCAAAAAATTTGATGGGGGGCATTTTGCTGGGGGCGGCCGAAAACTCGCCGGGGGGCCTTTCCTGGGGGCGGCAAAATTTTCGCCGGGGGGAAAATGAAAATTTCGAAAAATGCTGGGGGCCCCGCCCCCCCGCTGTGGAGAAGCCAGACTTGCAGGTGCAAGTTCGATGATAACAAAACAGCTTTTGAGTTTTCGTAGCTGCGAAGGCTTCTGTAGAATTCAAGCTGTTAACTTTAATTCGCACGTGTAAACGCAGTTTCAAGTCGCTTGAATTTCTTGCACCTGGATTTTGATTGGCAAATCGGAAGCTGTTTTGCTGAACGCTTCTTGAATTAATTCAGACTGTTTGAATTTACTCAAGAAGCTTGACTTAACTTAAATATCAAATTTGTTTAATATTTGGCAGCCTATGGCGACGGTGACTGGATCAGTGTCACACTATTGGTTTGAAAGCGGTTTCAAGTTTAAGACACTTCGAGCAAAACCTTCTTTACGCGTTAAACTGCGTCTTGCCGATGAAACTTGCAGCTGCAACTTATTCACGATAAATATACGCTCAGAATTTCATAGGTATGAATAACCTTACAAAACGAATTAATTCATCACCATTGGATAAGCAGATAATTTAAAGGTTATGCTTTGTATTTATTGCAGTAGTCTGCAAATTACTCACATAAATTCATGTCAACATTCATAATGAAAATGATCTTTCCTTGCAAATACTTGCAGCTGCAAGAAACTTGTGCAAGTTGCAGCTGCGAGTTTTCGCTGCAAAAACTTGTAATAGGCACTGCAACACAAACGGAATTCAATCTACAACAAGTCAGTGTAGATCAACATTTCGGCAACTTAACGCGAATTTTCTTTTATGACAACGCCGATGAAATGTAGGGTTTATTGCAAGCGAGCGTAGCGAGCAAGAAGATATTTCGGTTGCTAAAAAGTAACAAGATGATTTCGAAGCCTGTTAAAGAACCAATTTTTCGCATTTCTCAAGAATTGTTTCGAAATCTGAATTTGTGTCGAAAGATCAGCAGACGAAACATATTTTCAAAGTCATCACCTATAAGTATAATCAGTTTGTGATAGGTCCTGTTAATTTCAAGCTAAGCGATGGAGACTGTCGTTATTTTGGAAATTTGTTGTATTTGATTTATTCCACTTGCGAGTCAAGTTTGTATTCCGTGGATGCGGCTGTTCACATGTTTGAAAACCTATTACTAACTGATGATAAATGCTACACCTACACATTTGAGAATACGGGCTTAGGTCTAGTGTGAATCATTTTTCAGCAAGAAAAATTTGGTTGAAGATGAAATTTTAATGTTTTTAAAAAAGATTTCTAGTCGAGCCCAAAAACGATAATGCGCTGAACTTTGATTGTATGAAATCACGATGTAAGTCAGGTAGGTATACAACAAGCGGAGTGTTGAAGGGCACACATGCCGTCCAGAAATTTTTTGAAACGCAAGACAATGCACTGTTAGTTTAGCTATGAATACCTGTCAAGATTATAGAGGTTAATGAAATCCTCTTACAAGGGTTATTTATACCCACCTGAACTGCCATCGTGACTACGTTCGCGGAATTAATTTCTCATTATTCAATGACCATTTAATAAGACTTCGTATGGATTTTTATCCAAACAGCTTATAAGCCGCTGTCGTCTATTCTTGGTATACAACCACACCAAATTCTAAGAAGTTAAAGCGCAACTTTATTTATTAATGACTTTAATATTTATAAACTATGATACACATTGTCGGAACTATACGATCTGATGTTCGAAGTTTTGCCCAAAGCTAAAGACCACGCCGGGAATCGAACCTCGCCGCCTTTGCACTCGAGCCAAGCATGCTACCACTGCACCATGTGGCCGATTGTAGCAATTTCATATTGCGGTATATGTACACATGTATGACAATTATTTTTTTTACATGCACTTACCGCACACATATACCGACACAGATGTCACTCATATTTCGATGTTTTAGGCGTAGAATTCGGTTGAAAAAAATATATTTTTGACAAAATTAAATTTCCGCCGCAATATACTCAAGTTTTATAATTTTGGATTTAAAATCGAAGGTTTTCTTCAAAGACATTTTGCCCAGATAAGTAAATAAATGATATATGGTGGATTAGGTCTGGTTAACTTGGACCGTAAGTTAAGCCTTAATGTAATAAACTGGTTTTGAACCTTTCAATTGTACAAAAATCTTCAAAATGTTGCCAAAAAATTTTTTTCAAGTATTTTTAGAAACTTCGGCAAATACCTACAGCTTCAAAAAATTTGCCTTAAGTTACAAAAAACATCGAAAAGCGTAAAAAATCAGAAAACTTTCACTACCGAAATTTCCGAACTTATTTTCCGCCAGATCCGGACATATACCTCCGGAGGTGCTGTCATGCTACCCCCGGGGTAAAAAAGTATATATTAAATTTGTACGGTTAGACTAAAGATCACTGAGCATGAGCCAGGCATAACATATTTTTAGAACAAATAAAAACTAGGTAAATAGCTAAGTAATTAAAAGCGTATACCTGTTAACTATAGTTTACTGTTTAAATAAAACACACCATATTTGTATGGTTTCTTGCTAAAAAAGTACGTAGCTATGGAAGTTGGCTTGTAAGCAATGATATCGAATCTCGTAGAAAATGGCAAACTGTGTATGGTTGTCAAGAGTCTTCATTGTAATAATTTAAATTAGCTACGCTAGAGCTGACATAGCTAGTAGTTTCACTTATAATTAATATCTATTGGACTAATCAATCAAGACAGCCTATTTTTAGACAACTTAAAATATATAATAGGTTCTTATTTAAGCAATAGTTTGAAATACACAAATTTTTAGGCCATTTTAGCCAGAACTGACAGTAGCTGGCATATTGAATGAAGTATTTACCTGGACAAGCGAGTACGAGTCATAAAGGTGGCTAATGACACCGAAGTTTGGGGGCCCATATATGCCTAAACTTTCATATTTGAGTCGGCGAACGTTTTGTGCAAGAGTCGAATCAACTACCAACCACGTTACCCCAGAATCTACAGTTCAGCAACTTAAATCTATGAAGCATTTAAGCTAATAGTATTGCATTTCGCTAGGGAATAACACTGTGTTAAAATTTTTGTTACAGGAGCTCACAGCGATCTGAGAAATATCGTTTCCTTATTTATGGTTTTTGAAACGCTGTAAATTCTTGCCAAAAATTAGTTGACTTTTAGGGCCGTCCCGCCTTAGGCTTAGGCTTAGGCCTGAGATTAGGAATACGCTTTTGCAACGCTTAGGCTTAGGCATAGGAACACATTTTTGCAACGCTTAGGCTAAGGCTTAGGCTTAGGAATACGCTTAATCTACTGTTACGGCCCTAAAAGTAACATTGGCCAGAATTTAGATGCTTAATCGTTAAACTGGATGTCAAATTGCAGCTGTGGTAAAAGACCAGATGATTGCCCGGTTATAAGCCTTTGAAAGCGGGAATTCAAGTATTTCTCTAGTGGAGCCGAGTTAAGATTTTCCGACCGACCCTACCCGCGTTTTGCCAAATCTAACCAGCATTCTTCAAGCATCGTTGCGGATATATTTTGGTGGAGTTTGCCTCTATCGCTGCGATGAAATTACCATATGAAAGTTTATCAAAAACAGCAAAATGTACATCTCTCAAGTAATAAAGTCTCGGATTAACAATGAACATAATAGCTTATGTTTTGCAAGTTAACTCTTAAGATTTGGTGCTGGTAAAGACTAACTATTTACCCGCGTGATACTAACCTTTACCCGCGTATTGACTCTTGTCTGAAATTTGTTATCATTCCTTCGTTTACTCACACTGCAAAAAATGGTCATCCAAATTCACTATCTCCGAAATACACTTTTCTGGACTACACAAACGGATTCAAATTCGACTCCGTCATAGTCAAATTCGACTCACTCAAGTCGCTTAGTGAGTTGAATTTGACTCGGTTTGTGTAGTCCGGAAAGCCTATTTCGGAAAGATTAAATTTGACTAACCATTTGGTGCGGTGGACGGGCGCGGTTGGATAAGTTCCACTCTGGGTGGATCACGATTTAACCTCGCCGTAATACCGATAGAATTTACAACGGCGTCCGAAAATGACTTGAAAAACATGGGTCACAAATATCTCATCTGAATTCTGAAATACTCTCCACGGCACCTCGAAGGCGTAGTGGCGGATCCAGATATTTCTAAGTTTGAGGACTGTACGAGAAATATATAATAGTGAAAACTCACTAGCGAAACGAACAGGAAGTCAAACGCCATTTTATTGGTAAATTTTAATACAAATAATGGTTCTGATCCGTGTTGATAGTTCCTAGCCGGAATGGACGGGATCCGAACATGCAGAGACCGTTAAAACATCATCCAGTTAAGATTCCTAATTTGATACGCCATACGTTACGAATAAACCGCAATTTATGCCTTTGAAGCCATTGAATTCATAAAGAAAAGTCTACCTGTAATCAACGGACCACTCCAGTTAGCATTTAAATGAAAAAATGCAATAACGTAAGAAACATACAAAAAATAAACAAACACAAAACAGTTGAAAAACTGCTTTTGAAACCGCGGGTAACATATTCTGGCATAACAAGAGCGGATGCAGGGGGATGCATGGGTAGAGTAGGAATAGGCATCCACTCACCCCCCTCTTCGAGGAATTTTTTCGCTCACGTTTTACTAACTACGTTCAAACAATTGTGCGAACGCAATGTTTACAAACTTTTAGAAACAAAAATACTTAAAAATTTCGTGGTTTTGCGCGAAATTGCGTAACGGTTTTGGCCAATGTAAAGAACAAAGGCGGGCCAGTATTAAGCATATTCCTAAGCCTAAGCCCAAGGTTAAGCATAAGCCTAAGCGTAAGAATGAATTTATTCCTAAGCCTAAGCCTAAGCCAAGCAAAAAAAGTCTAAAGCTTTAAAGCTTACTTTATTCTAGTCCCACAGAAAAACGTTGCGCCCCTGATCTTCACATAGGTCACGGTTTTTAATGCTGAATACTTTACAGGTTTTGTCGCACATCATATCCGGTTTGACTAAGCATTATTTAGCATGTACTGCATTGCGGTAGTTTTTTTACAAAACCCTGATTAGAAAATCTGTCAAATATTTATCAAATTTTTCAAAAATACAACTGATTTCTTTGAATCTAGACAATGCGTACCGATTGCGAACTGTACGAGCTCTGGCCGGAATTCAATCATCATTGAAGGACGTGGTCAATTTTAGGAGCATTAGTTCATTGAAACCAAAAGTAAAAGTGTTTTATAGTTTGAATACAAAAACATTCATCTGGTTTATCGTTCGCTTCGCTCGCGAAACTTTCTTCACTTGATCTATGATGGTTAGTCTCGGAGCTAAGTCCGGGGCCGTCGTAAGGATTGGCAACCAATCGTATCCGCACATCGAATTCGATTCTCAAATGAGTGTAGCACCTACCGCTATCCGCCAATTGATGACGGGTTTTATAACTTTCGAATCAGTGCCTAATCAGGCTTCAATATCTGCACTGTTTTGGGTTTAGTTTGTTCTACTTTTGAACCAATTTTTAAATCTGGAAACCTGGAACCGATGGACTCGAATTGGTCAGTTTGAAAACCTATCGCTAACCGGTGATAGATGCTATGCACACTTGACAAAATGGGCCCTTATGCTGACGCTCATTAAATGGCGCCATACAGATATCAACATACAGGGTTCATTTGTGTAGAATTTATTCAAATTGGGCCATAGACAAAATTATGTCATTGCAGTGAAAATAAACCAATCCTGATTTTAGTTTTAAAACTCCCAAATCAGTAACCAAAGATTACATTTGTATAATTGCAAGAATCAGTTTTTGGTTTCGTATCACACGTTTGACCTGGCACAAGTGAAACCTAACGGAAAAAGCTTAAGTTGGGTGGTATAAAACTGTAGCAATTAAAATAGCTAAGTATGTATTTTTTGATGAATTTTTAACAGTAATTATAGGGCAATTACGTTTTCTGAGACGATAATAATGCGATAATATTTTGATTTATTCGTAAAGTAGAGGGTGCAGAGCCACAGATAGTTTAGCTTTTTGAACAGACCTAACGGCATGGCTACAATTGCAGGCGAAGGGTCTAAAAGGGCGCTGCCAACCAACGGACATATTTCCATACCTCTCGCCAAGTAGTTTATAGATCACCAGCAGTAAATTTAATGTAAATTTCTAATTTTAGGTAAATTACAAACGTGAAATCCGAATTTTACAATGGGATGGAGTAGGATGAGCTCGGAATGGTATCGAGGGACGCAGACTTTCTGCTTCAACTTGGGATTTTTGTCACCTAAAAACGGCAGCCCTGCCAAATGCCAGTCCCGTTTGGGGCGACGCAAAAGATAACGACACCCATATTTCTTACACGCTTTGATTTTGTCAGTATACCGGATAAAGACCATACATAAAAGCTCCTAGAAAATACCAACAAACCAACCCGAACAAAAAAAAGAAAAGCACTGGTCTTATATTCGCAATGAAAACAGGGCCGTGTACCTAGCGCAGACACCTAGTGGACTCCGAAACAATTTTAGAAGCGTCATGCTGGGCATTCACATGAGAATAACAGACGAGGCTAAAACTTTTTCTGGCAGAGCAAAAATTTTTCAGGACGGGACACTCAGCCTCTTCGTTCTCACCACCGCCTGACTACGAAACCGAGAAAAAGCAAGCAAGCTAACAAACTAATTATAAAGATAAATTATTAACATTCCTTTTCGTGCAAGATATGTTTGTGACACACATTAGTAGTATTATTCTATCGGGCCCGTTGCCAAGGGAGGGGGGCAGGGCTGACTCACCCTCTCCACTGAAAACATCCCACCTTGAATGTTTTCAACCTTGCTTGTAAGTCAACGAAAACCCTTTTTTGCCCCACCAGAAAATATTTAGCATCCCGCCTAGCATTATGAGCTGGCTACGGGCCAGTATCCTGTTGCGTCTTACTGCCCACGCAAGGTTTGAAGTGTTTTAAGTTGAAAATTCACACAATAACCAGATACTTTCGTAAAGTTCATTAAACATTGAGGGGAGCATACAAGGGAAAATGGGAAATATATTTTATATTTCAGGACGAACAAGACACTTGTACAGGCAATAGCATGGGCCGAAAGAACAGTGCGGAACAGTATTATAAGCATATTCCTATGCCTAAGCCTAAGCGTAAGAATGAGTTTATTCCTAAGCCTAAGCTTAAGCCCTAAGCTTAAACCAAGCAAAAAATTAGTCTAAAACTTAAGCTTACTCTATTCGAGTCCCACAGAAAAACGTTCCGTCCTTGATCTTTATATGGGCCATAACCTGGAAAGGTTAAAAAAATTTCTCTCTCGTTACACTCGCTCACAAAAAACTATGTTGTTATCGACTCATGAATGTGAAATATGCTGATACCGCCCTTGTAAATATTTAATAGTTAAAGTTTGTCCCAAATTAAACGGAAATGTTATTCTTGTAGGAAGTTAGCTGGTTTTAATTGTATCAAAGGTTTACGGACCGCGTTTAGTGTACCTTATACTTCTCCAAATCAAGCTTACGTCACGCAGGTGTATTTTCAGCATGAGTGCAGCAACTATCACCAGTTAGTAATAGGTTTTCAAATAAGCTAACGACGTACGGAAGCTGAAGATCTCAAATTCTGCTGATAATCATGTGGGTCTTCTGGGCCGCCAAACTTTCGTCCACAGGCCGTTAGACTCGACCAACTGGGATTGAGAGTTTCCAAACTGGCACAAGTAGAATCGATTAACTTCGAAAAATACACTGACTGTCGCCGCTTATCAGTCACTGGTTCATAATTTACAAGAGCGATCATCATCAGCTGATAAATGCTACATAAATATGAGGATCAAAGTAGTGTAAGCATGTTCCTAAACGTAAGTCGTAGCGTCAGCTAAAGGATACTTGTATAACAAAGCCTAGGCTTAAAGGCTTAGTCTGAGCGAAAATAGTCTATAGTTCAAGCTTCAAGGTGGTGGATCGTCTCCCCTCAGCATTTTGGGCAAATGAAAGAACAGGGGCGGACCAGTATTATAAGCATATTCCTAAGCCTAAGCCTAATCCTAAGCCTACGCATAAGAACGTGCATATTCCTAAGTCTAAGCCTAAGCCTAATCCTAAGCATACGCGTAAGAACGTGCATATTCCTAAGTCTAAGCTTAAGCCTAAGCCTAAACCAAGCAAAAAATTAGTCTAAGACTTAAGCTTACTCTATTCTATTCCCACTGAAAAACGAAACACCCCTAAGTAACATTGGCATATATGAGATTGCAGCCATACGTTTTGTAATGCTTTTGATATGTGCAATAAAAAACGGCAAGATCGTTTACCAGCACCTAGCAATTATACCGTTAACCAGAACATTTTGTTTTTCTCGAAACCTTATTTTCACACTTAAAAGCTTTTGCAGTTAAGGCGACAAAATAAAGAATTACACTCGTATGGTTCTGTTTATGAAATAATAGGATTTAAATAAAAGTGTCAGTTCCCCTATTAAGATAGCTTACGCAGACTAAAATTATTAAAACGACAAAATTGTGTGAAAACTCGCACATGACACTAGCAATAATTGTACAAAATTTTAATTTTTGGTTAATGCTTCGGTAGATCAAAAACAATGTGTCGGCGGTTGGTTATTAGTTGTGTGAGCATCGTAATCACAAAGACGATCGGACTTCTAACTGCGGCAACGCGATGAGTCTTATTGATGATAATTATCCAGATATCCGAATATTTCCAATTAAATTTTCAATTTCGGATATTCGAAACCTGATTTTGCGTTTGTTTTGGCTTTCCAAACTTCAATTTGCGTTTCTCATACACTTGTTTTAACTTGTTGCTCTAAAGAAGTACCCTGACTCACAAGCTGATTGCTATGAGCGTATAACATACAAATCTAAAAATAGTTTTTTATTATGCAACTGCTTCAATAGTGCTGGGTATTCGGTTTAGAAGATTTCTACTCACTAAAAATACTTGCGTCGAATTGAGCTGATTCGGTTTGTCTCCGTTTGATTTAAAACCACTGCAACAGAGATTCTATCGAATGCCACCATTTTTTCGAACTATATATACACGAGTAGTTTTACGTTCTAAGAAGAAAAAACAGCATTAAAATATACTTACGCTGTATCGTGCAAACATCAGTCCATGTTACATTTATCAGTGCTTTGCTTTTACCTGCGGATCCAGAAATTTCCGCAAGCACAGGCTGGCAAACGCTTTAAACCCCAGTTTTTCATCAAAAAATTTTCTGAGGGGGTAAAATTGCAAGATAGGAGGCTTAAAATTTTACAGAATAACTTTCTGAGAAAGGTTACAAGAGACCTTGTCATTTTATCACAAAAAATTTTTGTGGGGCGAATTATAGAAACGTTCTTCAGGACCCTCTTTAGTCTTAATATATCGGAACATAATGCCGATTTGGTCCTTTTATAACGTCCAATGAAAATTTCAATTAAATTTCAATTTTTTAAGACATGAATATATACTTTCAGTTTTTGTTAGCTTTTGTATGGATATGGACTACAGCGGAGCGGAACTAGAAATGTATTTTCAACAGTTCAGAAATCTATATTTTCATGTATATTACGACGTAAAAGCGACGCGCTGAATTGAATAGCGGCATTTTTTGCGTTTGATGACTGGTTTAGGAAACATGATTTTACTGTTAATTTCTAATTTCACGACACCAATGTAGGAGGAAACTTTTGCTGCAACAACCAAACTTTTTGAATCAATTTTGTGCTTTTTTTCTCTCTCAAGTGGGATGCTGCGGCTTCCTAAACTTTCTGCATTTTAAAAGAACACTAAGCAGGATGGGGTTGTCACCCCAAACCCAACACTAAGCTGTTCATTACTCAGACTTATAGAATCGCTGATAAAGTACTTTTGGATTGTTTTGGCGTATGATAAGAACTCGCTTAGCGTGGGGTTTTTAATTCAAAAGTTATGAGCTCATGAGTTCTGTGTCACGAGAAATTCAAATGTGCCCTTCACAGATTGCCAGATTTGCAAGCTAGCGTTTTACGTATTAGCATCATACTCAGTTAGGCTTGGTGTCTTATTAAATCAAGAGTGGTCAGATTTTAAAATGACGCTCAGTACGTAATCCCGCGACACGACTTGGCATATGTATATAAGTAAATTTTGTTTCTTGTAAAGGTAATAAATTTAGTATTTGACGGTGCGTATTCGATGCAAATTATTCACTGAGCCAATTTTGAGATAATTTAAAATACGAAGTCATTATTCCAATGAATATCAAGCTGAACTGAAGTTTTTTAATTTTGACATGTTTTATAAATTCAAGACTTTGAATCATCAGGGAAATATGCAGGAACTTGGTTCAATATTTTAACTCAGGTTTGAATACCGAATTTGTTTTCCGGACACAGAATATGCCAACAATTGCCGGATATATCCGGATATGAAAAAATATCCGATGTCCATCACTACCATATACTGTAATCAAACGAATAAGGGGGAGTGGAGGCAAATATTTTGCCTATCCCGAAGGTTCACCATGGCATTCGGTTACAGACTGTTATTTATTTTTAATTCACCCCCATTTTAGTTGGAACCAATACCCATCTTTTTTATATTCTATTTTTTGGGTAGTGTCTCTTACATATCTGAGCAGTCGAGACGTTTGTTCCAGTTTTGTGGACTCTAATTAGGTCTTATGGACTCCATCTACCAACGGACCCTGATTTGAGATAAAGCCTCCTATTAACCAGTCGTAGTGGCACTACATTATTGAGCGAAGCTCGAATACACGTAAGCAGTTAAGGTAATATGCAAATTAGTTGTTAGCTAACTATTCATTTATCGGTTTTGGGGAATTGTAAACAACTTATTCAGATTTCTCGCACCCAAAAACCCATTATAGCTGAAATCAAATTGCTTGTAACCCGAATAATTTGTGAAATATTATAAAAATGCCTAATTTAGGATTATCAATTATAACTTATACGCAAATTATCTAGCATCTAACGACTATATTATCGGTTTTAGAGGTTTGTAAACAATATATTCAAATTCATAGCACCTAAAAACCCTTTAATGCTCAAATTAGATTGTTCGTAACTGTAGTAATTAATGAAATAATGTAGAAAGTCCTAATTTACGCTTAAATAATTATGCAAATTAGCCTGTAGCTAATAATCGGCTTAAAAATTTAAAACCCCAATGCGCGTTAACACTCCAGGATAATTGGTTTTCAAACAAAAAAAGTTTATTAAAATCGGGTTAGCCGTTCCTGAGATTCTTTTCAGATGGACAGACGGACAGACGGACGGACAGACATCCACCTTTCGACCCCAGAGTACAGAACATAAAACGCTTCTCGAAACTCCGAGCTTTGCTCGGAGTTTCGCTTCGCTCAATACTTGGGACTCAAAATGGAGAAATCTGTTTTATTACTCCTATTTTTTCGGGCCACAACAGTATTCGTGTATAGTTATATATAATTTGCTTTTAGTAGCCAACAAAACAAAATTCTGTTAGCTGAAAATACTTCGAATAATGTTTGACTTATCGCTTCAAACTTTGGGAAACAAAAACAAGTCATTATTCAAAATATCGATTACTGTTACTTGATTGGCCAAAATCTATTTAAGAAGACATTTGCCATTTCTCGTACTCTCTATGAAAGTGTTTGTTTGTTGGATACTTGAAAACTTACACTTATAGAAAGGTTCAAGTAAACACCATTTCTGCAATTATTGCATGTGTTTTCAGGCAAAATTAGAAATTATGCGTTAACCAAGAAATACACTGCATTAAAACAATCTTATAAAGATTGGACCATGTAAAGAACAGGGGTGGAACAGTATTATAAGCGTATTCCTACCCTGAGCTTAAGTCCAAGCCTAAGCCTAAGCATAATAATAAACATATTCCTTAACCTAAGCCTAAGCCTAAACCTAAGCCAAGCAAAAAATTAGTCTATAGCTTTAAGTTACTCTTTTCTAGTCCCAAAAAACGTTCCGCCCTGATCTTTACATGGGCCTAAAAATTTTAGGCAAAATAAGTTTATAAAGATTAATGAAATAATTTAACCAACTTTATAAACTTATTTTGCCTTAAATACAACAAATTATTTTCAATCTTTATAAACTTATTTTGCTTTAAATACAACAAATTATTTTCAATTCCTCTATAGCGATAATATTGTTCGTAAACAAATCCGGGCTCAGCTAATTAAAAAATAGTTTCCAGCGGCGATCTCTGGCTATTTTTACAAATAAATATTCATAGTTTATAAACCAAATTTAGCCAAATTAAGTGTTACCAATTTTAAAAACACGCAAAATTTTTACTTACGTGGTTCGACGTATTTTATCCACAAAAATGAACTTCTCTGTTAAACAGATTGCATCTTAGGATGGTGCTACACTTTTGATGGCGTCCTGCGCCGTCTGTCACCGTCTGGCGTCGTTCGTGACTATAGCTGCACAGAACAGCATATCACAATTTTTAAACAAAAATTTTTTTGACTCACAGCTCCGTATGACAAGTATAGCGCCACCCTAACCGTAGCGCCACCCTAACCGTAGCGCCACTCTAACCGTAGCGCCACCCTAACCGTAGCGCCACCCTAACCGTAGCGCCACCCTAACAGGCAAATCTGGCATATTTTTGATGACGATGTTTTTTAAAACCTACGGATAACACAGGTGTGTGAAAAACTAGAAAATTATACCATGATGCACGCAAGATCCTGCTTGCCCAACGTGAGTACACTTATATTACAAAAACGAAATATAATCAAAAAAATTTTGTAAGTAATATACCAAATACTAAATAATTAATGACACAGTGAAACCTGGGCGCAAATTCGAAGCTTTCAAACCAAAATCATGCATTATTAAAATTTTCACGGAATTTGTTTCATTTGCATATATTGGTTTTTGGTCACTATTAATATGCTTAATCAACCATCAGTTAAACTCTAAACCAATGAGAAGATATGTTTTTATTTCGTGAGACAAAATGGCATTAATATTGCTCAAAAATCACTCGGGTTCAGCTCAAGAGAGCGTTCGGTGGGGATAGGTGATGTCTCCACAACATAGGGGGCCCTAGCCTGAAAAGGTGGTTGGGGGTCTAGACACCCATAATCCATGAACTAAAAATTATTTTGAGAAATCTGCTGTCTTGCACGGATACTTTAATCACTGCATGATACTAAGTTTTTATAACGGAATCGTTCTCGTTTGCCAGCAAGAGGTCAGAGGGTTGAACCGTCTGAAAAAATTTGAACCCGTTTGAAAAGTATCAACCTCGGTAGTAAGCTCAGCAGCCCATAAAAAATTTTGGCCCCTCCTAGAAAGTTTTCAACCTTGCTTGTAACTCACTGAAAAGCCCTTGAATGCCCCTCTGTAAAATTTCTAGCCCATCCCCCTAGCACAGTGAGCTGGCTACGGACCTAAACACAAGCATGCCGCTCCTGACAAAATTTTTTAGCCCATCGCTCCCTGAAGGATAAACTGGCTACAGGGTTGAACGGGATCCGAATATACATTCTCTTTATATCAAACAACCCGTGCCAAATTGAAAATCCGGCTACTGGCCTGTAACAGTCGTGTTTATACTTAATCGTTTGCATGTAAATAGGTCATCTGAAGTTCACAATATTTTTCATTGGTTGAACAGTTCGAGCCTGTATCGCGCAATTTGAGCTTATATTCAAATGTGCCTTTTAGCCAATTTGCATTTGAAATCGTAAACATCGAAAATTCTGCTTTGTCTGTACTTGGAAACTCTTAAAATCTTCAGACATAACAGGATGCGCAACCAGTCCCGTAGTCAGCGCACCTTGCTAGGGGGGGCAAAAAATTTTCAGGAAGGGCATTCATGTGGTTTCATTGAGTTACAAAGATTAAAAATCTTCTAGAGGACCAAAACTTTCCAGGGGGGGTTGAACCCGTATGGCCGCCCTTGGCTACGGGTCCGTGCACAACTTGTACAGATTAAGTTACCTTCTCAGAATAAGCTTAACGAACTTACAAGCGGTGTTCAGTGTAAACAAAAACAAAGGTTGTTATTATTAACATCGGGTTGAATTTCGCCGTAGTCGACATTTTTTACTATTCAAAGTTAAAATTAATAATTCGGATACCTGAACAAAGTGCTGCAAATGGTATTGGAACCGAAAAATGCCCCTTTGTAAACTGTGGCTTAGGTTTATTTTTAGGTTGAGGAAAATGCTTACTTATGCCTTCCCCAGCTTTAGTCTTTACCTGAGCCTAAGCCTAAGCATAAGCTTAAGTTACAACTATAAATATGGGAAGAATGTACACGAGTCCAAAGATGTGAGACGCATTCGTTCCCCTGGCATTAGAATTGGGAGCAAGCAATGCATTCCGGCCAATGTACAGATCAGAGGCGGTCCGTTTTTACCTGACGCAGCTATGGAGTAAGCTTAAACTTTAGACTAATTTTTTGATTAGGCTTACGCTCAGGTTTAGGTATAGAGACTTATCGTCACGCTTAGGCTTTAGGTTTAGAAATATGCTTATACTACATTTACGGCGCTGATCTTTAGATTGCCGTTTTCAATGTCAAACTACAAAATACTACAAAATCAATAAATTCAAAGAAGGAATAAAAGCATAAAATACCGATAGAAAGAAAGCAGTGACATATCAGATAACGTTGATACTATATATTGAGTTGTAGAGCTTATGTAGTATAGTTATAGCAGTATGCCGTTTAATAAGCTAGTATCCTCTTGATAACCTGTGGTAATCATGGATGGCGGAAAAGCTAAAGCCACAAAAACAAGCCGGTGTTGGGAGCGGCCGAAAAATTTTAACAGGAAAATACGGAGAACTTGAACACTTTTCTATTGGCTCAAAATTTTTTCAGGGGCAGAGCTCCCATCCTTTGGATCTGATTGGCTACGGGCCTGCACAGCAATTCGGTGTACATTAAATTTTAATATGTTTAGAAAGATTTAGGCTCAGGTTTAGGTTGAAGACTCGTAAATGGTTTACGGTAGCCCAGTGCTGAGTCTGGGCCTTAACCTTGCTTTAAAACATGGAAAATGTGTATAAGCGAATTACAAAGAATAAAACTACTTTTGTAAAAAGGCATTGCGTCGAAAAATTGGAACAAAACCTACATTCCTTCAGCCTTTACAGGCAAAAATTCGACCCCGAAAAATATTCTATGTAAAAGCTGACACTGACTTCAGTATTCATATCACATTAGGGTATAAACCACATAGCGAAATTGAATCATACCCGCTCCCACGGCCCCAATATGCCTGGCCCGCATTCCTACATAATGCCAAAATTGGTCTGGATTTATGTGAAAGTATAGAGAAAGAATTTTATCAATTATTAATTTGGTTTGCGTTACTATTGAATCTACGACAATTCGTCAAGCGACTACCAGTCGCTGAACAGTATCCTAAAGCCCATAAATAATTCTAAGAATATTTTACTAAGCGTAATCATGAACCTGAGCAAAATCCTCAGCATTATGACGGGCGACAAAGTGTCGAGTCGATGAAATGTCGGATTACAAGTTGTCGGACGCGAGTTCTCGGGCGATGAAGTGTCGTGATACCTACCGTTATTAATATATACTACAAGAATTTTGTCGTTCGTGTTATAGTAGAATATTCTAAAAATTAGTTGCAGTTGAACTGAATAAATTTTTGTCTATCTTCACAAATTCCTGGGCAGGATATCTAACCCTTTATCGCTCCGGCTGCATACGTCCCTGAGCCATGACAACATTATGGTATGTACAAGTTTAAATATGGCAACAACGTCACACACAATAATATCTGATATGAAAACAAATTAATCAAAAAAACCGTGCCTAACAAACTATATGAGGGTCCACATTTTGATCAGAGCCAGTTTTAAACTTAGTTACAACTGTCGGACGTAAAAATGGTCATATGGCGCAGAAGACCCAGGGCGTTCTGGCATTTCTGGCTAAAGCATTTATTTAAACACGTCAGAAAGCAGAAAAGATTAGAATCACTAGTACATTGTTATAACTGTTAACTTGTTGACTGAATTAGTCTATTTTAAGTCTATCTTAGCTCTGTGTATAATATTAACCAGCCCTCCTGTGCTGGACAAGGGGCTTCTTACTAAATTCACCGAGACCCCCCATGTGATTAACCAATGGCTTTTTGTGGCTCACAGAGTGCCGACACTGTATAACGAGACCCTGTGTTCGAGATATAGAATAATTCAAGCTTAGTTGAAAAAATTGCTCACTGTCTGCAGTAGATTAGCAACCACGAACCAAAGCATAAGCGCTGCGCTATACTTACCGCCCGTCACCGGACGCCGCTGCGTGTTGCCACATGCTGCTATGCGTTGCTAACGAAAATATAAGCCAAATCTATTTGGTGGTGTACGGTGGCGTGCGGCGACACGCGGCGAGCACAACGCAACCCTAAGACAAAGCCATATGTGAAATCACCTACCCGCAAGTTCATAGCCAGGAAACGACCAGAATCACTCACCCCCCCGCGAATAATTTCGCACTTCTCAAACCAGTTTATCCATGTTTGTAAATTATATGAAATCTTCGACTGTTCAGTTAAATTTGTTTAATCTCTTACTATTTTAGGTGTTTAATCTCTTACCATTTTAGGCTACTTAGGGATCTGCTAATACTATTAAAATAATCAAGGATCGATGATCACTCTTTTACAACAGTGTGCAGCGCTGAAATATATGTTACACAAACTGTACCATCGGGCGTTGCGTTTTTGGCCGACCCTACTGATTTAGGGGGGTCGCTGTCACATGCAATAATCCTAAATAAAAGTATAAACGAAGCATTTTTGCTGTCGTAAACATGCAGTGCAAGGGTTCACGCAAGTTGTACCCCGTAAATAACGGGGGCAGGTCAAACGTCAACATGCGCTCGGTATATTCGTTTGTACACAGAATGTATCCAGTTGCATACTCTTGTTATAGAGCAATCATACACTCTTGGAATATTCTAACCATAGCGTAAACCTGGTTAAAATGGGTTGTGTTTTAGGGTTTTCAGAAAACGAACGATAACAGTTCAACTCCATTTACGTGCGTTATAACGATCACAAGTAATATATTTGGGCCAATGTTGCTTTAAAGGGCGTAACAGTATATATTGAGCGTGTTCCTAAGCCTAAGACTAAGCGTTGCAAAAATGAGTTCCTAAGCCTAAGACTAAGCGTTGCAAAAATGAGTTCCTAAGCCTAAGCCTAAGCAAAGAAATGTAATCTAGAATCTAAACCTACTCTTTTCTGGACCCGCCAGAAACCTGGTCGTCCCTTAAAAACACGAGCCGATATTTGTATAGCTGTCGAAAAAGTGACATAATTCATTAATTCAACTAATGGATTTCGTTTAATTTGTCGCTATGTTGGGTGTATACGATATTAATAAATTGTTTATTTTTTGTGTGTTTATTTTTGTTTTCATATTTTGTTTTTGTGTTTTTAGCTT
Source organism: Enoplolaimus lenunculus (assembly GCA_030248215.1). Classification (NCBI taxonomy): domain Eukaryota; kingdom Metazoa; phylum Nematoda; class Enoplea; order Enoplida; family Thoracostomopsidae; genus Enoplolaimus; species Enoplolaimus lenunculus. Next base: position 54,115 of record JASANG010000866.1, read on the forward strand.
AATCCCTCAACGGATGTAGTGTCTTGCGGTCGTTTCAGTGGCGAACTGAACGATTTGGTGCGGGCCGAGCGCCGTAAAAACGATATTAACCCTTTCACTCATAGAGTATACTATGAGCAACTAAATACAATGTACCAGCAATACACACACTGTGAGCAGTGTTCAACATTTATAACATATATGCGCAGTACAAAATCTCCACAAGACGTGAGAGCCCCTCGGGCTCGAGGTGTCAAGCTCCTATAGCTCAGTGGTCATCGTAAACGCCTCCCACCCGTGAGACTGGGGTTCGAATCTTGCCTTGAAAATACATCTAATGTGAAATTGAAAATATTCATGTGAGAAAGGGTTAAAATACTTGGAATTAATTGCGTCTAATACACGATTTGAAAACATTCAAAGATAGTTCAACAAGGCCGTTGTACAACAGCTGAACGTAGAGAATACCGAGAGGGGGGCGCTTTCCCCTTTGACCCACATATCATTACGCCTCCGGATCTGACTGATATAACTACCAAAACATGTAAGCATTAAGTGAAACAAACCAGTTCATTGCATCAATATCAGGTACAAGGAAAGTCCAGTCTATCTTTTGAATATCCTTCATCCCTAAACTACTTTATGACCTCAAGCTGGTTTGTTAGAATCCACGTTTTAAATATCGTCTAATAGCACCGGTTTAGCTGGGGAGAGGTCTAGCCAGAATTTTAGTTCTGGCTCGGGTGGGTACATCATCAAATAATCATTAACTGCTAGGATACAAGTTTATTTAACATTCCGCTAAAGTCCTTGTATCCTGTCTCGCCATAAATTTCAGGAGTAGGTATATCCGGTGTTTTCCTCGGCTTGAATACGCGTCTATACCTATGCATTGTATAAAGATAAATAATCAATACGGTTACTAAAATCAAACGCAGGAATATCACGTCTTGCCTTCGTTGGCCCATGTAAAGATCAGGGGCGGAACGTTTTTCTGTGGGACTAGAAATGAGTAAGCATAAAGGTTAGACTAATTTTTTTGCTTGGTTTAGGCTTAGCCTTAGGCTTAGGAATATGCTCATACATATGCTTAGCCTTAGGCTTAGGAATATGCTCATCGTTATGCTTACGTTTAGGCTTAGGCTTAATCTTAAGAATATGCTTATAATAGTGTTACGCCCCTGTTCTTCACACTGGTTAATTCGTTTGAGAACATTGTGATTTTTGAGAGAGATGAGAAATATAGTAACAGGTGCAGGTATGACATAAACGCATCATTGTCGTTTATCAGGTTAATTACGACAAGAAGTGCTAATATACCATTAACCCTTTCTCATATGAATATTTTCTATTTCCCCTGAGACCTACTTTTATGCTAGGATTCGAACTCCGGTGCCTGGAGTGGGAGGCGTATACCATTACCACTCAGCTATAGGAGCTAAATCTTCTGTTGACTTATGACTTGTTCAAGCCAAATAATCAATCTCAGTAGCCAACTTTAAATTCCTACTATTGACGAATTTCTGAGATTTTGAACAAAAACGTCAAGCACAACCCAAAGTCTAAACATAAGCAGAATCCTAAGCCATAGCTTTAACGTCAGTTTCCCAGCCTCGCAGTCTCCCAATGTCCCCTGTCTCTCATTGAAAAAGTCCTCTGTAATTAATAACTTGGGTCTAATAAATAATCAATCTGAGCCAAATCTTAATTTTTACGCTTGAAGAATTTCTGATTTTTTATCAGAAAACGTCGACGAGCTACAGAGCTTAATTAGGTACATTAATTATTACCATTACCGTTATATCAGTGTAATAAGAATGGCCCGTGTTAACTATAGGGACCTGCTTTTAGAATGGCCCGTGTTAACTATAGGGACGTGCCTTTAGAATGGCCCGTGTTAACTATAGGGACCTGCCTTTAGAATGGCCCGTGTTAACTATAGGGACGTGCCTTTAGAATGGCCCGTGTTAACTATAGGGACCTGCCTTTAGAATGGCCCGTGTTAACTATAGGGACCTGTCTTTAGAATGGCCCTTGTTAACTATGGGGACCTGCCTTTAGAATGGCCCGTGTTAACTATAGGGACCTGCCTTTAGAATGGCCCGTGTTAACTATAGGGACCTGTCTTTAGAATGGCCCGTGTTAACTATAGGGACCTGCCTTTAGAATGGCCCGTGTTAACTATAGGGACCTGTCTTTAGAATGGCCCGTGTTAACTATAGGGACCTGTCTTTAGAATGGCCCGTGTTAACTATAGGGGCGTACCTTTAGAATGGCCCGTGTTAACTATAGGAACCTGCCTTTAGAATGGCCCGTGTTAACTATAGGGACCTGTCTTTAGAATGGCCCTTGTTAACTATAGGGACCTGTCTTTAGAATGGCCCGTGTTAACTATAGGGACCTGCCTTTAGAATGGCCCGTGTTAACTATAGGGACCTGCCTTTAGAATGGCCCGTGTTAACTATAGGGACCTGTTTTTAGAATGGCCCGTGTTAACTATAGGAACCTGCCTTTGGAATGGCCCGTGTTAACTATAGGGACCTGTCTTTAGAATGGCCCGTGTTAACTATAGGGGCCTGCCTTTAGAATGGCTCGTGTTAACTATAGGGACGTGCCTTTAGAATGGCCCACGTTAATTATAGGAACGTGCCTTTAGAATGGCCCATGTTAATTATAGGGACGTGCCTTTAGAATGGCCCGTGTTAACTATAGGGAAGTGCCTTTAGAATGGCCCATGTTAATTATAGAGACGTGCCTTTGAATGGCCCGTGTTAACTATAGGAAGTGCCTTTAGAATGGCCCAGGTTAATTATAGGGACGTGCCTTTAGAATGTCCCGTGTTACCTATAGGGACCTGCCTTTAGAATGGCCCGTGTTAACTATATGGACCTGCCTTGAGAATGGCCCGTGTTAACTATAGGGACCTGCCTTTAGAATGGCCCGTGTTAACTATAGGGACGTGCCTTTAGAATGGCCCATGTTAATTATAGGGACGTGCCTTTAGAATGGCCCGTGTTAACTATAGGGAAGTGCCTTTAGAATGGCCCATGTTAACTATAGAAACCTGCCTTTAGAATGGCCCGTGTTAACTATAGGGACCTGCCTTTAGAATGGCCCGTGTTAACTATAGGGACGTGCCTTTAGAATGGCCCATGTTAATTATAGGGACGTGCCTTTAGAATGGCCCGTGTTAACTATAGGGAAGTGCCTTTAGAATGGCCCATGTTAACTATAGAAACCTGCCTTTAGAATGGCCCGTGTTAACTATAGGGACCTGCCTTTAGAATGACCCCTGTTAACTATAGGGACCTGCCTTTAGAATGGCCCGTGTTAACTATAGGGACGTGCCTTTAGAATGGCCCATGTTAATTATAGGGACGTGCCTTTAGAATGGCCGTGTTAACTATAGGAAAGTGCCTTTAGAATGGCCCATGTTAACTATAGAAACCTGCCTTTAGAATGGCCCGTGTTAAGTACAGGGACCTGCCTTTAGAATGACCCGTGTTAACTATATGGACCTGCCTTTAGAATGGCCCGTGTTAACTATAGGAACGTGCCTTATAATGGCCCAGGTTAATTATAGGGACGTGCCTTTAGAATGGCCCGTGTTAACTATAGGGACCTGCCTTTAGAATGGCCCGCGTTAACTATAGGGACGTGCCTTTAGAATGGCCCATGTTAACTATAGGGACCTACCTTTAGAATGGCGCGTGTTAACTATAGGAACCGCCTTTTAAGCGTAAGTCTAAACCTGAAAGCCTAAACCTAAAGCTTAAGTTTTGCGCTGCAGGCGTCGTACAGCGCAATGCACCGCGTGTCATGCTAAAAAATAACTTTTAAGAAACTAACTGTACGATAGAAATTTAAGCTAAAAGTATAATTGCTAGCCTTATTTATACTGCAAATTGCTGGTTCTAAGTACCTCTTTCAGTAAGCATAGTCTTAAAACGTACCGAAGTATATTAAGATTTTTAGAAATCTATAATTAATGTTTTACTACTGGTATTATTAATGAAATATTATTATTGATGTCATTTTCTGTTTTTGCTATACAATCTAACTCTTATATTCTGAGTCTTTTTTTATCTGCGCTGGGTTCACAAATTTCTGCCGGGGTGACGCAATTTATAATAGGGACAAAACCTCACGAAAGAAACGAACGAGAAACCGAACGCAATTTTAATGTTAACGTGCGCAAAATTTTGACTATAATTTCTGTTGGGGGGGCGCCCAGTGTCGCCTTTAGACACACCAGTGGGGACTTTCATTGAAATAAATAATATCTCACAGCCGATCAAAACAGAGAGCCGTTTTTCACACACACGCTATATGGCTAGAAATACCAGACGCTGAAAAACGATATCCTCAACATCAGAGACTGGGCTGCCGCCTCGCAATGCAAAACAATAAAAGAATGATTGATATTTTTCAGTTTGAGTCAACTTTTTTTATTTGTTCAACCTAAAATTAAAAAATAAGATACTATTTATAAAGTAAAATGATCTGTGACATTAATTATGCCGAGAAATTTTGTTGTCTTGCAGAGAAAATCAATATATGTATATATAGATATATTTATTTATTTATTTATTTATATATTAATTATATATAGATATACAGATATATCTATATATTTATATATTCAAGTTTGTGATAGCACGTTTGGCCCATGTTACGTTAAGGGGTGTCCAGGTTTTTGTTTGCTCCATAAAACAGTAAGTTTAGATTCTAGATTACGTTTTTTTGCTTAGTCTTAGGCTTAGGCTTACGCTAAGGCTTCGGCTTAGGCTTACGCTAAGGCTTCGGCTTAGGAATACGCTTAATCTACTGTTACGCCCGTTAAAGTAACATTGGCCGCAGGTTTCATGACTGGTTCAAGTAGACTGACCCATTAATGTCATTTTGTTCTTCTTGCTTAAAACGGCTCAGCTTGAAATTTGTTCGCTGTACAAGTCTGAAAACGCTTGAAAATCACGGTCCGCGCTACCTTGAGGCGCGAACAATTTTTTCGCGGCAGTGACGGATCTAAAATTTTCAAGCTATGGGATTTCGAGGTTGGATTTTTTATATATTTCAGTGCCGCCTCTAGGGTATCTGAGGCCACGCCTCCGACCTGTGAGATGGAACCCCATTGTAAGACATTTTATCACCTTACGAAAAAGTCGAAAAAACTTTAAAACGGTTGCTTCGACACCTGTGCCGGAATAGAAGCGCAAATTTTGGCTTATGTATCAGTATGGCAAGCCACTATTAGCGGAAAATTGTTTTGAACCTAAGCCTAGTGAGAAAAGTTCGCAAGTGAAACGATCCAGAAGCCAGACACATTCTGAACACAGTTTGCTTTTAGATCAAATGTGAGTTTTCAGAAATGATTTTGGACCTCTTCCGAAACCCAAACTGCGGGACAAGAAGATTGAAAATAGTTCATTTTGTACCATCATATGTGGTACTGACCTGGTTGAAGCATGCGCTACATTTCCACCAATACAAAAAAATTCGCGAACGAGATGCAAGCGAGTGTTTTGTATTCAGCTTATTAAAACTTACCTTTTGGTTCCTGTAGGATTTTCAAGGTTGAATTTGTCGTCCAATGCCTAGAGTGGTCGGCCCATGCTACCACCCATATGTACAATTATGTCTAGCGAACGAAACGAGCAAAACTCGAAACGTACGCAAAATCCTCAGGTAATCAAGGGTTATAAATAGTTGAAACCCTAATAAAACTACAGGCCGAAAAGTTAGATGCGACTTTTGTACTAAATTGCGAAAAAAAATTGAATTTCGTTGGGGTCTGGTGGGGGTCGATCCCGAAATCCCCTTCCCCCTCGATCCGTGCCTGTTTTGCGGGACTGTAACAGAGTAAGCTTAAGCTTTAGGCTAATTATTTCCTGTGGATTAGGCATAGGTGTAGGTTTCGGTTTAGTTATACAATTATCGTGACGCTGAGGTTTTGAGTTTTGGATTAATAAAATGCTTTTACTACTGTTACTCTACGACCCTCCATGTAACATTGGCCGCACACCGTAACCGTTCTCTGACGGAACTCAAGCTGTGCCCTATTGAATTTTTAGCTTATTGTGGTTTAGGTAATTTTGACTATCCATCCAAGGGTGCATACAAGGGGATGGATAAATGGAATATCCCACCCCAAAATTTCTGACGAGACAAGAAAAAAGCTGTTTCTACCAGGCATTAATTGTTTATAATAACTTCTGGATCCAAAAAGTCAAAAATATTGCTTATACCTGAAGTGGACCATGGAAGTAGCAGAGGCAAAACGTTTTTTGCGGGACCGCAATAGAGTAAGCTTAAGCTTTAGACAATTAATTTACTCTATGTTTACGCTTAGGCTTAGGCTCAGACGTAGGTATAAGCTCATTTTTACGCTTAGGTTTAGGCTTAGGCTTAGAAATATACTTATACTGTTGTGGCGGTCCAGTTCTATACGCTGGCCCCTGAGGTTATTCCCTCCTGAACTGAAATCATGCCTACGCCATTGGTACTCAACTAGGGTTTATAGAAGGCATTTACGATAACAGAAACCTGGCAATGGGTTTTCAAGGACATCTGATACCGGTCTGTAGATGACCAGGAAATTAAAATTCTAGGCACATGCGCAACCACAAGCTAAACTAGTATGATACCTTGAAATTCAAATAGCTTTGTTTATAGTGTTTAGCAAATTTCAAAAATTAAATTTTGTGTTGTAACTGTATCCTGTGGGGCAAAAATGTTGTCGTTGCTAGTCTCTACCACATCTTGTGGGTCGGGTCGTTTGAACATAAAAGTACGAATCAAAAATCTATAATGTTTTTTGTCACCTATGGCGCCATAGAATTTTAAACCAATGTAAAGAACAGCAGCGGAACAATAGTTTATTCCTTAGCCTAAGTCTAAGCCTAAGCCAAAGCGTAAACAATGGGTTTAAGCCTAAGCCGAAACCTAAGTCAAGCAAAAAAAATTAGTCTAAAGCTTAAGCTTATTCTCTATTCATGTCTCAAAGAAAAACATTCCGCCCCTGATCTTTACATGGGCCGAAATTTAAAGTTAAGGGGAATCGCCAAAACGAGCCCTGGTGTCACCACAACTGGCAGAAACTTTTTTAAACAATTTTATATCGATTCGGTTTGAGGTCATTTCATCTTTCAGCGGATCGAATGACAAATATAACAGGTGTCACCAAGCCGTTGATGCAGCAGATGTAATTATGGGTACAACACAAAAGATATCAAATATAATAGGGTTAACGGTATCATGCTTCACTTATGATAGTAGGACGTTAATGTAAGTCGAAATCAAAACATAAGTGATTTGGTCAATGCCCTGTGATTCGTTATTGCCCGAAACATCCCGTTGAGTAAAGTTATCCGGCAGAACCCCCCCCCCCCCTCTGTTCACTGCTCAATCGCTTGTATCAATTTCTGGCTTAATAACATTTCCCTCTGTCCTACAGACTTCTTTTTTCGTGATCAACACACAACGGCCTGATTCAAAAATTTCCGTCGGACAACGGGCTGGGAAAAGTTATGAAACGTATTTTTTACTTTATGCTATTTTTGGGCAAATTTTGCGAGGACGGAAAATTATAATGTACCAATTTATTGCAAAAAATTGTGACGGGAAAGCCTACCTGTCCGCTGTTGTCTCCGCGTTCAGCTGGTTGTCAATAAACAAGCCACTTGGGTCGACTGACTGTTGCGTGGGCCCATGTTACTTTGGACGCAGCACCGTGTTTCCGTGGGACTCCTATAGAGTAAGCTTAAGCTTCAGGCTAATTTTTTGTTTAGGCACAGGGTTTGGCATATACTTAGGCTTAGTCTTTAGCTGTGAGAAATTTCTTACGCTGAGGTTTAGGCTTAGGAATATGCATAGACGAGTGCCGTTACGCTCCTCGAAGCATTCGCCGTTGCGTTTTAGTCTGTCCAAAGTTAAATTTATGCAGCAATCTCCACTATCAGGTTTCAGGACATGCAGCTTTTTAAAACAAAGAAAGCTATTTTTGTTCATTTTAGTCAATAAAAATCATAAAGAAAGCATTGCTTTTAGCTCAAATTCAAAAAAATCAATGTTTCCTATTGTTTTGTACACTGCAAAAAATGGTGAGTCAAATTGCGTCTCTACGAAATAGGTTTTACGGGGCTAGACAAACGGAGTCAAATTCGACTCCGCGAGAGTCAAACGTGCGACGCCAATGAGTCGAATTTAACTCTGGCGGAGACGAATTGGCCTCAGTTTGTGCTATCCCGTAGAGCCTATTTCGAAGAGGCTCAAGTTGTCTCACCATTTTGTGTTGCAGTGATATTTTTTAATAGCTAAACGGCTTATGAAATGTGGTATGTTCATGAAAGCCTAAATTAAAAGCCACAGTATCATGTTACTTCTGTGAAATCTTCCGGTTAAAACCACTCATGAAATGCCGTTTAACGGTTGAAAAATCTATAATTTCAACCAGAAGCAACGTTAAATTTGCAGATTAAGCGCCAGCTAGAGGCAGGCTAACGTTCACTCAAACTAATATTTCTGATATTTAAGAAAAAATTTGTTACATTTGTGAAATATGATTAGCAAGGTGCACTTGAAAAGTATTTCTGTTATAACAGAAATGTTTTCAAAAAACGTTTTGAAATAAAGTCTGAAAATAAACTTTTTCAAGGTATTTTTAGAAAAATTGTCTTAAATATCAGCAAAACTTTTCAGATTTGCCACAGAAAACACTTTTCTGAATAAATTCAGAAATACTTTTTTGTGTGTTGTCGACAGGTATTGTTTGCTTTTTTCACAGGTGTGTTTAGTTTGATACGAGGCAAAGGTCCAACCACAAATGCTTATTAGTATTTTTTACGCTGAAGAGTACGCTTAGGCCTAGGCCTAAGCCACAAAATAAACCTGAACCTAAGCATAACCTAAATGAGCCTAATCAACGGCAGAATGTTTTTCTGTAAGACTAGAATAGAGTAAGCTTAAGGTTTAGTGTGTTTTTTGCTTGGCTTTAGGCTTACGCTTAGGCTTAGACTTAGGATTATGCTCATTCTTACGCTTACGTTTAGGCTTAGGCTTAGGCTTAGCAATTTACTTATAATATTGTTCCGCCCCTGTTTTTTACATTGGCCATTAAGTTATAGAAACGCTTACTGTATTGACCCGAAAGATGTGGAGGTAATAAAGGTCAGGCGATGGCGGCCGTATTTTGAGCATGAATCAATAGGAATCTATATTCCTAATGTTAAAATCTGTAAATGGATGGAGTACACAATTTTTAGAGTCCATATATAGTCGGGACAGTAATACAGAAGGAATAACACGACAGCCGGGACAACAGGAAACCAAAACAGTAAGACCACAGAGACGTTAGAATAGCTGAGACAGTGGGCTAACAGCATTATGCTTAAACCTAGGCTAAGCCTAAAGTCTAAGCTGAAGCCTAAGCCCTAGAAATAGCCGGAGCCGTAAACCTAAGCCTAAGCCTACCCTTAGGTATAAGCTTACGCGCAGCATACTCTTTCTTCTCGAGAACCGTTACAAATCCAAATATTGACACCGGAATAAACATTTGTCAGAAGCAAACCCATAACATCAATTTTATTCAAATTTAAGGTCAAATCAGAATTTCGTTAGAAGCTCAGTATTCAAAGACTGACCCATGTTACTTTAACGGGCGTCCAGGATACTGATGGGTCTATAAAATAGTACGTTTAGATTCTAGATAACATTTTTTTGCTTAGGCTTAGGCTTAGGCTTAGGAATAGGCTCATCCATACGCTGAGGCTTAGGCTTAGGCTTAGGAATATGCTTATATATACTACTGTTCCGCCCCTGTTCTATACATGGGTCCGAAGACTTATAGCGAGATAAATTCAACGCTTAATTAAACACAAAAACAAAACTATTAAGTACCATGAAATTACCTTATCTTTAGCTTGCATTCTAAAATCACAGGCGGTCTCGGTTTTGATCTTGATTCTATATAACCGTACCATCTGGTGTTGCTTGAAATACGGTTATTTGCAAAAACGAAATTTAATATCAGAATGAATATATTGAATGTGTATCAGTCGAGTGTGTAAAATTAAGCTTGAATTGTTTTAATTTCAATATAAATTATTGTTTTAATTTTAAAAGAAAGCACGAAATGGATCAATTTTAAGACAAACATTTGTTTCAAATTTCTGGAAAACCCGACTTTAAACCAAAGAAGAATATAGGGTTGGTGTTATGGATCTACTTTGTAAAAGATTGAGTACCTTAGCTTTTAACGGTTCAGGTACTCAAACTTTCACAATGTGGACCCATAATGCCGGCCCTATGTTCCTCTTTGGTTTTAAGTCGTATTTTTTTCGAAATTTTAAGACAAAATTTTGTTTCAAATTTCACGAAGAAGCCGATTTTAAACAAGAGAGGAATGTAGGGCAGGCGTTATGGATCCACTTTGCGGCAGCTGGCATACCTGAACTGTTAAAGCTGAGGTAATAATCGGTGGCTGCCTTTCCAACTAAAAACTTTCAAGCGGTTAGTATTAATGTCAAGAGCGGATGAACCCACTCAATGACAAGAGTATGCAACTGGGTACGTTCTGTGTTGGAACGACATGCATTTTTCGCTGCTTACCCCCTGATTTAGGGTGGAATTAAAACCTTGAAAGCAGACAAAACCTGTAGATGCACAATGCAAAACATAGTTGGCTATATTCCTGATTTAAATTTAGCTGTGTTCTGTATGCAGTTTCCCGTCTGTTAAATAAGGGGGGTATGGGCAAAACGCAACGCGCGGTGGTACTTTTCATGTCAAGCGTATTTTGGGAAGTTGCACACTCTTGTTCAAAAGGTCATCATTGAGTATTGGTATTATTTACATATGGCATAAAGTTGCAAAATTTGCCTTAAACAACTTTGAACCCATAAAGTTACAAAATTTGCCTTAAACAACTTTGAACCCGAGTTTAAGAAAGTTTTAATCCAAAAACATGAAATTAAAAATCGAATATAGATTTTATTTAATTCCGAATAGAGATCACGGAAAAGATTAAAAGATTATAGGTTACTAATTCTGAGTAAAACCTACTTCCTAAAACGCAAAATACATGAAGTCAAGATTTTTGTAAGTTAAGGGCTTACAATATACGTCGTAGACCAAGTTGTAATTTAGCCCAATTCCGAATTGGGTTAACCCAGGGCGTAATTACGACTTGGACTAGTCCACGGCGTAAATCTTTCTATGCGAGACAACTGCACGCGTTGTAGATTGGTTACTACCTTAATGCTATGTTCAAATTAGATGGCTAATGCCAGTACTATTTTCTGATCGGCTAAGTAATCACCACCTTTTGGCTACAGAACAGTTTGTTTTAGAGAACAAGTGGAATCAAGCGGGATTACGCCTATCAAGCAACCAATCGGAAAACGCACAGCTCTACGAGACACGATTCCGCCTTAGGCTAACCCAAGTCTTAATTCCGGTTTGTACTAGCTCATTTAGGGTTTGGTCTGCATTACGACTTTAGCTACGATATATACTATGAAAATTTCAAAGATGGTTTTGTTGTGTTCCAAAACTTTTTTACAAAAATCTCTAAATGGTCAACATTAAACTCGCCCCTCCCACTGGGTATGCCCTTTGCAGAACATACAATACCTGCATCCCGTGTATTGAAAGGTAAGTTACCAAAAGGGTCCAACACGTAGGTGTGAACACGGATTCTTGTTATAGAATTGTCGTTGAATTCGTAGAATTTAGAGGCCATTGTATCATAACTTCCTTAATCAAATTCAAAACTACGCAAAATCCCAGGCATACGCTGGTAGTTTTTAAATGCTCTGACGTTGGACATTTAGTTCACAGCCTATATAGCGTAAAGTTCTCAACTAAACCGTGACACTAATAGAATTAGGATACAATTCCAAGTAAAGATATGGTTGGATATACGTCTTCTAGACTGCGCAGAAAGGGTAGTAAATAGAATCAAATACAAGGTTTTGATTTTTGAAAGCCAGCAAAATATTATTTTGCAATTCAGAAGCTGATATCGAAGGTTGGTAAGCTAAAAAACGAACAAAGTTGTAGGAACCACGAATCAGCGTGTAGATTGATTGTAAAAATCACGGAAACGAATAGTGATCATAATAACGGAAATGAAAACGAATAACGAATATTCCCTGAAATAATTAGCAATTCAAAAAGTTCAATAATAATTACTACGAGACGTTTTTGAAACAATAGGGAAAACTTAAATTTTAAATTAATTTCTATATACACTATTATAATTAATACTTTACATTTACAATCTTCTATTGAACTTTAGACCGGTTAATTTTCCACAAGGCGAGTGCAAGAAAACGTAGACGACGTATAACGAAAGCAGACACCAAATTTTATCGTACGCAACAACAGTAATGTTGTGCAGTTACCGCTTTTTCTATTGGCCGGCCGGTCATTGGCCGCTGGTCGGTCAATAGACAAATGTTAAATATCAAGCGTTTTTATAATAATATCGCTACGTTTCTAGAAGCTATACCAATCATTTTATACCCAATTGAACGACAAGTAATCTCGTTGTGTAATATAAACGTTAACTAACAACAAGTTCAGTAGTAATCTCATATGCTTTAATAGAAGACAGTTTACCATATTGTTTCTAAATATTTTTACATATTACAACATCTGTACAAAATATTGCCGATCACTCTCCCTTCATTGCAAATAATACGACGAAAACCTTAATGATCAAAATAGCGGCCCATGTACACAGAGGGTCGTCCCGCTGTCCCGGGACGACGACATGCAGGAGTGCAGCGTAGGCAAACCAGCGATAAAAGTCGCCTGGTAAATACGTATTATTATATTTATGCACACTATACACAGGCGTAGCAAGAGAGGTTTCAGGGGTCAACTGCCTCCCGTTTGGTAATTCATTTGCAGGAACAGCTAAAATTTCTAATAAAGTAATTAACTGTCTTTTTGGCGCTTTTGGTGAGAGAATTGCTTTGTGCGCGAGGCTTAAACGCGACAGCCCCATCCTGCATTAGGTTCCTTTGACATAGCATGGGTTTGTGGGGGGCAGTAGCCGAATTTTTTATACACAGTAAACAAGGGCGTAGGCAAAAGGGTTTTAGGTATCAACTCGACCTGTTTGAATTAGAAATTAGATACTGTATCCGGCTTATTATCACCTAAAAATTTTGCCTGCGGCTCGATTTACGTTACATCTATATATTTCTGACATTGTGCGGCAATAAATGCTTACCCGTTTTCAAACTGTATGCACAACTCGTAGCTATCACCAACAAGCAAAATTTAAACCTAAACTAACTTTATATTGAACCTAGTGCTAAAAATATTACTTTTCAAAGTCCTTGATTGGTGAGAAAATCTGTTCCTGATCACATTATTAATATTCCCTTTATTATTGTCAAAAGATGGTTTATATACCTACTTCTGTGAAAGATTTCACTTTCTAAGAGGCAATGAAACCCAGATCATCTGAAACGGTTTATCTCTGACTACACGAGCTGTTTAAAATACAACTGCAACCAAAGTAGTTTCAACCAGTAATTCAATCTTGACATTGACCATAACGATATCAGCATCAATATTTTTGATTTCAACTACATTTTTCAATTCAAAGTCTAAGTGTGATTAAAAATAACACAGTAATGATGTCACTTTGTTTTTATTTTTTTCTGTGATAAGCAATTACTGGCTGGCAGGCCACTAACCGGTCGACCGGCCGTCTGCGAATCAATGACCGACCTACCGATTCCTGGCCGGCGCACAACACTAAGCAACAAACATACGGTTACATCCTGTTAGGGTGGTGCTATACTTTTGATGATTTCCGCCACCGTCCGTCACCAATCAGTACCATACCATAACACGCGTGTATTGACGCATGACGTGACACAGCATATTATTTTGCAAACAAATACGGTTACATCTTGTTAGGGTGGCACTATAAAACTAATGTTTAATTTCAGGGGCGTAACAGTAGATTAAACGTATTCCTAAGCCTAAACCAAAGCGTAAGCGTTGCAATAGTGAGTTCCTAAGCCTAAGCCTAAGCCTAAGCAAAAAATGTAATCTAGAAACTAAACACCCACCAGAGACTTGGACGCCCCTTAAAGTAACATGGGCCATACTTTTGGTGATTTCCGGCGCCGTCCGTCAGCGTTCGTTACCATAACACACGTGTATTGACGCATGGCACAGTATAACGGCACGCGTAGCGTTCGCTTAAACTTAGGTTTAGAACGCCAGCAGATGTATATGCAGTACGGAAAGAAACATTTTTTCAATGCTTAACCTTACGAAAGAGAAGAAAATCGAAGAAATATAATGGTAATAAACATGGTATGATTTCCACATTTATGCAGTTATGCGGCTAAAGATAACAGTGTAGTCTGTGTAGCCTTTTTAGTTTTGAAAGCAATTATTTTTGCTTCAATGATAAACGACAGATAAGCATTTGGTGTCTTGAGAATACAACGAATGTTTGGAAAAATAAAACCCAATATGAGATCTGTTAAGAATTATTTTTGTCTTAAAATTAGGAGTGTATGCAAGGAGGCATACCAGGCTGTAAACGGATAGTAGAAATAACGGAAACGGAAGACGAGTATTGAAGTATAAAGATTCAAAGATGTTTTATTTTTCTGCCGACCCAATTGACGTATGCAAATATTCACAGAAGTTTCTCGAATTTTAAAGACAAAATAACGTATACACGGGCAATTTTATATTCTTGGATAAATTTCGTAATTTTTATTTCATTTTGAACAATTGCAGCATATCTATAATGAAAAATTGCCAGATATATTTCATTTAAGACTAAATTTTGAGCATACAGAAGTTCCGGTATTTGTATAACCGAAACAGAAAAGGTAACGGATAACGATTTTTAACGGAAACTGAAACAGAAACGGATATCCGGTTACACCCTGGTGCATAGTGAGACACTTCTACAGTATGCAGAATAACCAGCAGATTTAAGCAAATTTTCTCGATCGCTACGCTTGCTGATAAGTGTTTTACATTTGATAGTAACACTTTCAAATATGAAATCCTGGCTACACCCTTGTTTGGAATATTTGAAGCTTAATATTGTTCATGTGCACGGATTGAAATTGTCGGAAAGACACGAAAAGATGCAACCATGACAAGTATCTTGATAGCTGACTACTGAGATCCATACAGACAAACGTGTATACATTTAAAAAATATAGTGCAGAAAATTTTAAACGCAAAAAAATTATGCAGGGTCCACAATAAAAGACGTACCGCCGGTAGCGTAAAATGGAATTCCGTTTGAAAATTAAAGGTTTAGAACAATTTTAAATTCCGGGTAATTGAAATGTTTTCGTATGTGTAGTCAAGGATGCTGTTTTAGTATCAAAATTATTGTTTGCAAACTGCGACAAAAAACTTTCAATCAGTTTACAAACTAACTTTAAATTATGTGATATTTTAATCCAATTCCAGACGACGTAAAATTTTATTATAAAGTCTTAATTTTCTAAAATTAAAAAAACTTTTAATTGCAATTTTAAAACTGTACAAATTAATGGTGTAATTAACCAATTATCAAGCTTATAAGCTAAACTGACTAAGTTAAAACTAAGGTTAACTTTAGTCTTGGCGACCCAAATATTTAAAACCATTGATGACGAGACAAATACACTAACACATGTGTGAGTGTGTTTGTTCGTGTTTGATAGGCTTGCTGTTTTATGCTTCATTTCTCAAGTTAGTATGGAACTATTAATACCCTCGCTTAACCAGATAGAAGGTACAACGACTTAAAAGACTCCGTGATGTTTTACTGCTTGAGCGTATGAATGGTCAAGTGTCTGTTCATGGTACATCCTTGCTAATTTACTAAACTAGCAATAGGTGCTATAGATAAGAATATGACTACTTGGGGTTTGATTTATTAAAATTTTTTACACAAAATACAATACGAATACATAAAAAATATATGCAAATAAAGAAAAAAATCAATTTAATACATATTTTTAGCACAATTTTCCGTCACAGCTATCAAAACTACATGAGAAATGTACAATTTGAATACTAAAACTTAAAATCATCAAACAGTGGCAGATACAACTATTAGCGAGCGAAACGAGCAAGAAGCTTGACGTGAAATTCAGCGGTAAATAAATTTTGACCAATGTAAACAACAGGGGCGGAACAGTATTATAAACATATTCCTAAGCCTAAGCCTACGACGAAGCATAAGCCCAGGCGTACGAATGAGCATATTCCTAAGCCTAAGCCAAAGCCTAAGCCTAAGCCTACGACGAAGCCTAAGCCCAGGCGTACGAATGAGCATATTCCTAAGCCTAAGCCTAAGCCTACGACGAAGCCTAAGCCTAAGCGTATGAATGAGCATATTCCAAAGTCTAAGCCTAAACCTAAGCCAAGCAAAAAAATTAGTTTAAAGCTTATGCTTTACTCTATTGCCGTCCCATAGAAAAACGTTCCGCCCCTGATCTTTACATGGGCCAATATTTTAAACAATCTTTCGCAAAAATATGAAACAGTAAATGAACAGAGCTACAGCACTCAAAGGTGTCGCAACACTTGTACGATTTTCAAAATAGCAATGTCGCTAAAACGTTGAAAATCACAATCGCGGGCTACAACCCGCTTAAATGTTCTTAAATGTTCATGTTGGGAAAGCGAAGTGGCCCGGCCAATGTTACTTTAATGGGCGTAACAGTAGATTAGGCGTATTCCTAAGCGTAAGCGTAAGCCTACGCGTTGCAAAAATGTGTTCATAAGCCTAAGCCTACGCCTAAGCAAAAAATTGTAAATCTAGAATCTGAACCCACTCGTTTACAGACCCACCAGAAATCTTTACGCCCCTTAAAGTAACAAGGGCCAGTGGGCCCGTAGCTAACGGGTTCAGCCCACCCCCTGCAAAATTTTCAACATTTCTTGTAAGTCATTAAAAATTCTTGTATGCCCTCCAAAAAAATTTTAGCCACCCCCCAAGCAAGGAAAGCTGGCTACCGGCCTGAAGCGAAACGCTGACAGGGAAGCTGAACCGTCTTGTAACTTTGTGGACTTTGTTCGTATTAGAGATGGATTATTAATGACGCTGCAGGTGAAATTCTAGGGTGAAATAACGCATGAGACGATAGATTTAAGTAAGGTTGTAGGTTGACATTAATTGAAAAATTGCAAGGTAGCGGGCCTTGTCAATTTTTCACCAAAAATATTCCGAAGGATGGGGGCGAATATCGTCCCCTCCGCCTTCCCTCTGTATCCGCTAGAATTAAACAAAAATAAAGTCGACAGATTAAATTTATTGTTGCAGTGACGTTTGAATTGTTTTTATCTTTCTACCCTTCTGTTGAAAAATTGGAGCGGAACCAGGGCACAGCTGAGATTTCAGAAAGGGGTAACGTTGGATTTTGCAAACGATTTTTTGACTTCAACTGGAAAAAATGTCTAAAATCCCTGAACAACAATCCCATAAACGGGTTGACCCCTGACCCGCACAGGCTACGCCCTTGAGCCAAACTAACTTGGTCAAATGGTTTCATTTTGGTCCTCAACTGGAATCTAAGCATCGCAGAAGGGAGGCTCAGTACCGTTGCACCCCAAATGCTAAAATACCATTCAATCGAAACAGGGGCGCATGGGTGTAGCCAGGGTAGGTTCAGGGGTCAACGCCTTCCCTACTTTTTGTTCTTTTTATCCAGGGTTTTTTCGCATCTTTTCAAGCGGTAAACACCACACTTCGATGTATATCTGGCGCTTGTTAGGCTAACCCCCACACCAGGGTTAATTTTACAGAAGGCGAAAGTTACCGTCCACAGTATTTATATTATTATATCATCATATGCTTAGGCTTAGGTTTCAGCTTAAATTTACGTTGAACCTTAGGTTCACTCTTAGGTTAAGGCTAACGCGTAGACTACGATCATATGTAATGGCTTACGTTTCAGCTTAATTTTACGTTGAACCTTAGGTTCACTCTTTTAGGTTAAGGCTAACGTGTAGACTACGGTATGCGTAGAATGGAAAGTTGATGAGATTGACAAAGTAAACAAGTCGTATTTTAGCACATAACATCATACGAAAATCGTGGCTGCGCCCATGACGCGAGGTATCAATATTAATCGTTTCAGTAACCACGAGTGATTTTGTGTTGTTTTTCGTATTCTTCCCATCGAACGTCATCTGACGCGTGCGTCAAGTAGCGATCACCCTCGGTGATTTCATGTCGACGCAAATCACACCACAACTGATAGCCCTGGAAGTATAATTTTCGGAAAGTTATTTTTAGTATTTATAGTAAACACGTTAGGCGTTATTAATAGGGTGACATCTCTAAAAATAATAATTCTGGAGTCCAAAAATTATATCAAAATCATTTTTTGACGCATTTTGTGCCAATGTAAAGAACAATGCCGGAATAGTAGTTTAAGTATATTCCTAAGCCTAAGACTGAGCGTAACGATAAACCCATAGTTAAGCTTAAGGCTAGGCTAAAGCAAGAAAATTATTCTAAAGCTTAAGCTTACTTTATTGTAGTCATGCGGAAACCGGTCCGTCCCTGATCTATACATGGGCACATTTTTATAACCATTCTAGCGTAAAGTCTTAGTTCGGAGTTGGTCTAACTAAAGGAATACGATATGATAATATGTCTGACCAATCAAAGGCTACAGCGCCAGTGAGAATAAATAACAAAAACCTAATCCGCGAACTGAGCGTGAAGTTAGTCGCGTTTTTCAGTAAATTTCACGACCAACTTTCAATTTTAAGGCGTTCAATCAAAATTGATATTAATTTTGTCACTTGCAATCTACCAATAGGCGTCGAGGAAACGTTCAAAATGACACAAAGATACACACGCACCTGCAACCAATCATGTGCGAGTGCTTTGAGAACAGTAAGCCGTTTGGTCAGTTTGACTTGAAGCAAATTACTAATGAAATCAATTGCTAAAATTAAAAATGCAATTTAAACTGCAGTGTATATTATATTCTTTCACTTAAATTACGTATCTTTAAGCTGTGTATTTTAATGCAGAACATCATCGTCTGAGAGTTCAATCGATACAAACGTTAACTTTAAGGCAAATGTCTCCAAGTCAGCGCGTTCCTGGCACAACACGACAAGTGTGGGGAATGAATTTGCTTCTGCCCTTGTACACTTCACACCACAAGCTAACGCTCTTGCTCTGGTTCAAGCTTAGGCATGGGTTTTGCATAAGGCTTGCGTAAGCCTAGAAATTCAAAATCCAAGTCTGACCATACGCTAAGTTTGTAAAGCCTAAGCCTGAACCTTAGCCTAATTTTTTTTTCGATTTTTACTAAGTACAGTCTTAACTTAAGCCAATAAACAAAGAATCTATATAGTCTACATAAATATGAGAGCGGATAGTATCAAATACAGTGATATAAAGCTAATCGGCTGAAATATCCAAAAAATTTCTGACGAAAGACACATTGCGCTATTAGTGAAAAAACTCTTGAGTGAAGCGAGCCTGAAGCCAAATGCTTAAACGATATTTTCACGACTAAATCTTAATTCCAATTTTTTCGCTTTGATGCCTGTCGGGAACCCAGGTTTGAGTGGTTGCGTTGGATCCGCCATCTGATGGTCAGGTCAACCGTACCACATTCGCTTATTTCATTCCACGGATTTGGAGGATACATAAACGCTGCGTTTTGGATTTGATCGTTGATATCTTCATCTTCGTTGAACGGAAATGTTCCGGACAAGCTGAAATGAATATAAGCATTGTTAGAATGGGTTCAAAATTATAGTACCATGATGGACCTATGTTACTTTAAGGGGAGTCCGGGTTTCTGGGAGCCCATGTTAAGGGGCATCCAGGTTTCTGGGGGCCCATTTTACTTTAAGGGGCGTCCAGGTTTCTGGGGGACCATGTTACCTTTAGGGGCGTCCAGGTTTCTGGTAGGTCGATAAAAGACTAGGTTTAGATTCTAGTTTACATTTTTTGTTTAGGCTTAGGCTTAGGCTTAGGCTTTAGACTTAAGAAAACAGTTTTGCAATGCTTAGATTTATCTTAGGCTTAGGAATACGCTTAATTTGCGGTTACGACCCTAACATTTGCCGTACCATGCATGGCTGTAGCTAGTAATTTGAAAATAGAGGGGTTACCTTGTATGAATATTTCGGTAGAGGTCGCTTTTGTTACTAACTTAAAAAGTATTTAAAAACACCTTTATAAAGATCCCAAACCGGAAGGAATGTGACCCCTAACACCAGCGCTCCAGGCTGGGTCCTGGGTATGCTTGTAATGGTCAATGAGCCAATGAAAAATGTTGTTTCCAACGACCAATTAAATTTGGCAACATTGGTTCTGTTCTAATATTATATGACCATAATCTGTTTCCGATACGCTAAAATAGGCCCGTGTATAGAACAGGGCCGGTCGTTTTCCGAAGGGGCTATAATAGAGTCAAAGCTTTAGACTATTTTTTTGCTTAGGTTAGACTTAGACTTATGGTAAGGCTTAGGAATAGGCTCATCCATAAGTTTAGGCTTAAACTTAGGTTTAGCAATATGCTTATACTACTGATCCTGCCCTATTCTATACATGGGCCCTAAAATACTTAGTATTCTTGTTTCTAAACGGCTGGAAAAACAGAGGCACGACAAGGGGGATATATGGGAGATATCCTGATAAATTTCTGAAAGCACTCGAAAAAGGCGCTTTTTACATGCTGTAGAATACTCTGCGGAGCGGAGTAAACTGTCACCCTCGACACTCGCTAGTAAAAGTTTTGAAGAGTCGTTAATCCCTCCTGTAAGAAACGAACGGAACAATTTTAACGAACAAATAATTCTATTGAAATTTCATATAATTCGTTTCAACATATCATACCAAAACTGGAATTTAAACAGTTTTTAGCTATACACCAATGAACGCTAGAACTGTATTTTGACCTGAAGTGTAGGTGGGTAAAGATTTTTTCCGCGCTGCGCTCTACAACCCTTTAATTTTTTTAACCGCAGACATACCCGCACAAAATTCTTTTACCAGTTACCTGCCATTACCAGCGCAAAATTCCTTTATCGTTAAACCGCCTTTACTCACCCTTATTTTTTCTTCTGCGTTCAATAGAATTGTGTAATTTTACAGTGCAACAATGTCACTCGCAACATATTTTTCATTTATAGGGTAAAATTTAAGCTTTTCGACATTACCTGGCTTTGATTCTGACATCATATTAATTTTCGTTTCAATTAAATATAGTACTCCGGCTCTCGTATTATATGTATGTATTCCTCGAAAAAAAGTTGAATTTCAAATTTTAGTTTGGTGAGGAAAGGCCGTTAGAAATTGTGTTACGCAAAAATTTTCAAAATCGAACCATTTTAGTCAAGTACTCAACGATTTATATGTCTACTCTGGACTCAACGCATACCTGACATAAACGATGACACCCACAGACCACATATCCAAAGAGCGATTGAATCCCTTGTTGCGTAGAACTTCAGGAGCTGAAATCACAAATTTACAAATGAATTAGGAACAGGGATGTAAATCAGGATTGTATTTCTGGAAGATATAGTCTCGCATAGCAACGTGCTTGCGAACGAGCGCAGCCAGTGTCAAAATTTTACTGCTTGTTCCATCAAAAGATTTGTTGTGGACTGTTAAAAATGTTTGTGCATTTGGCCGCTTAAAATTATCCTCAAAAAGCCATCTGAAGAACGTCCAGGTTTAAAATTTCGTGCTGTACCTACCAGCCTAAACTAAAATCATCGGTTTCAAAGTTACTAAATCTATCACCAACCGACGATAACCGTTTGGAGTTTGAAAAAATTATTTCGATTGTACTCTATTGCTGACTGAATAAAATTTTATGTTTAAAATGTAATTGAATTTGAAGTAAAATTTCACGTTCGAAAATAAATTCTCAATTTTTCACATTGCGTACACAATTTATTGTGGCTGATGCTTTAGATTTAAAATAAAAATTTGTCCGGTTTAAAAGTTACCTAAATATGCCGGTGTTCCAACCACCGAACGTCGAAAACTTCGCTCGCCAATAATTCGTGCAAATCCAAAATCGCAAAGTTTAACCTGAAATTCAAGCCTGTACCCAGCTCAACGTATTAAAAGTGAAGGTGTCGAAAAACTCTTAGACAAGGCATTTCGAGAATAGCAGGCTGACTACAAGGGCGAAAATATTTCTCGAGCGGGTCAAAATATTTCCAAGGGAGGTGATCCCTTTTGACCACTAGCCCCCCGCCTATGTTCAGCTGAAATTCAACGAAACACATTACACCGAGGTTGTATTTTGCAGTCTTTAGGTATATTGCTAATTTGAAATAAATCTGAATTTCAACCTATCAAATTGAAATTTTCCGTAAAATCTTTAAAGTGTTTGACCCATATCATATCTTTGATTAAAGCAAATTTTGGTACCTATAAGGGTGCTTGTATACTTTTTGATAATTTTAATGTCATTCATTACTGTCCGTCACCGTCCCCCACCACGCAGCAAAGTACGCGGTTTTGCGTTCGATGCAGAGCGCAATTCGCGTAAAGATGCCGCACGGTGACGAACGGCACCGCACGACAAGTATAGCACTAGCAATATGTCATAGAACCCTAGACATTGATTCAACCATGTCAAATATTAAATTTTCAACTAGTTTCTGACGTAATAGACCTTTAGATTAAGCTTACTTTTCTTGTTTAGGCTATCAAATTAATTTTTTTTACAAAAACTCCTTAAAGTCTTTTCTCTGAAACCATCATAAACAAAATTAAGAAAATATTTCCACACAATAGGCCTTAAATACAAAAGACACTAGTGAAAAACAACACAAACAAGTTCACAACATGAGTAGTTATAACCCCCCCAGGGAGGTTATACCTACTAACATGGATTCAAACCCAAATTTTGTATTAAGATTTAATGCTAAAAATGCGTTTGGCTTCTTGTTCGCTTCGCTCGCAAGTGTTTTTTCACTATTACATATATTCCGGCGATGTTTTCAACACAAATTTCTGTATAAACACCTGAGGAAAATCGGCATCAGATGCGAGCAGAATGTTTTCCGGTTTGAGATCACAATGAACGATATTTTGTGAATGCAAATATCGAAGTGCGCATAAAATCTGAAAAAAAAACAATTAATTATACATTAAATAAAAATTCGAATACCGTGTCTAGCGGCTGTCCCGAGTTCAAAACACCACTAATCATTTAATTAAAAAGTTAAAAATAAACGATTACTTAAAATTTAATCTGTAACGGGGCATCTACTTGTTGCGTTTTGAAACCTGCACTATTGCCGGCTCCGGCACTAGTGCCGGCCCAAGTTAATTATCATGTCTGCCCTCTGGAAGACAACGAGACTGGAGGACTAAGATACTGGGCGCATAACGCTTAGGTTTAGCGTTTGGCTTATGTTCAGGCCTACACTTAGGCTGTTAGAGTTAGTGAGCTGTTCCTTATAGTAATACAATCCCGATAACAATAATAATAATAATAATTATTATTATTATTATTATTATTATTGCTATTATAGTTACAATAATAATAGTTGTAATAATAATAATTATTATTATTATTATTGTTATTATTATTATTATTATTATACTTACAATAATAATAGCTGTAATAATAATAATAATAATGAAATCTTTGTTACGAAACGTTGTGCACTTTTTTGAATAAGAATATGCTGTTGGAAACTGCGAATTTTGTGACATTGGAAGACAATCTCACCTGATATATAAGAAATTCCGTGAGACGCTCTGAAAGTCGGCCTTTTTCGCTGGACAAAATCAGTTCAAGCATATCACCTTTCATTCGTTCCATAACAACGTATATCTGAAGTGTAGGCATTGTGTTTATATGAGGTATGTAACAGCCACCCTGAGCATATTTCTAAGCCTAAGCCTAAATCTAAGTGTAAATCTAAAAGTATGCCTTTGGTTAACAGTGAGGAAAATATTAGTTGCAAGCCAATGTCTACTATCAATAACGAACAAGAAGGAAAACAGGACACCCTTAAAAGTAACATGGACCTGATGTATTTAGACAATATTATAATTAAAACGTAATAAATTTAAAAATAGCATAGTTAAAACGACAAAACACAACCAAAAATTTCTTGAAAAAAGTATACTCTCCTTAATTGACTCACTCGCTCTGGAGTTTCGATCATTTCTTCGAATCCTACCACTCCAGGTTGACTGACTTTCTGAAACCAGCTCAAGTTATGATTAATGATGTGTCGATACAAATACTTTTGTTGACTGTAACTTTCAAATTCGACAAATTCCGATACCGATTCCAATTTTAATACAGAGTAATTAAAGAACTGATAAGATTGTTTACAACATTACATCAGTATACAAGGGAACAGTTAACCCTTTCTCACATAAATATTTTCAATTTCATATGAGATGTAATTTCAAGGTAAAATTCGACCCCCCCGTTTCCTGGGTGGACGGCGTTCACGATGACCTCTCAGCTATGGGAGCTTGACGCTCGAGCCCGTGGGATCTCTCACGTTTTTTAGAGACTTTGCACTGCGCATATATGTTACAAGTATTATACATTGCTCACAGTGTCTGTGTTGCTCGGATATTACATGTATTTAATTGCCTATAGTATACTCTATAAGTTAATGGGTTAAACCCTAACAGCCGTACACGGTTATAAGCTTACAAGAACATTTCATTTCAATCAATATTTTCAAACGCAACCGCAAGAGACTTATAAAACAGCTTCTTGATTAGACGCACTGGTATACGCCAGCAAGTAAAATTGATAGCATTCCAACTCAGTAAAGATTCGGTAATTTTTTGCAGTACCGATGCCGTTGCGATGACGATTCTCACGAAAAATGCCGATATTACCGTTGTCAAAAAGGTTTACCAAACTCGACACATTTATGTCCTGGTCTTCTGTAGTATTTTATACGATTTATATCCTGGTATGTGCCTCATTTAACATACAGAGTTTGCCTATCTGCGAGTTTAAGTTTCATAATATATTGCAGTTCTATTCTGAAATCTAACGTGCAATTTGAGTTGAAATGGTGTCAATAATTGCACAACTTACAATTGCAGAACTGAAATATTACTGTATCCTATTGGAGTAACACGCAAACTATCGCATTCTGGGTTAGCAATTTTTGCAACAAACATAAAAATTGCCTTTAATGTGCAGTTTGAGTTGAAATTCGTCAATAATTGCACAACTTACAATTGCAGAATTGAAATATTGCTGTATCCTATTGGAGTAACAGATGCAAACTATCACATTCTGCGTTAGCAATTTTCGCAACAAACATAAAAATTGCCTTTTGTATATTTGATAGTGTCACAGCGTGCCTATTTGCATTTTTGGAAGCTATTTTAGATTTAAACCTATCGCAACCTACGGGCCCGAAACAGGCGCCGTTAACCAGCGTAAAATGCGGCCGTGAACACAAAATAATCTGCGAGTAATAAAGATGTTACTCCATCAACAGAGATATTAAATGATCCAAATGGATCCGTTCCTATTTTTGTTCGCTCACTTTAAGTATTTCAACTTCAGTTCGTAGCGCAGCTTCTTGTTTACTGGGAAATTTCATTTTATCAATCACTTTGACTGCGACGTTGTTACCGGATTTTCGATGAACGGCTAGAAACAAACTAATATATAACCTAAGCCTAAGCCTAAGCCTAAGTCTAAGCCTAAGCCTAAGCTTAAACCTAAGCCTAAGCCTAAGCCTAAGCCTAAGCCTAAGCCTAAACCTAAGCCTAAGCCTAGGCCTAAGCCTAAGTCTAAGTCTAAGCCCAAGCCTAAGCCTAAACCTAAGCCTAAGCCTAAGCCTAAGCTTAAGCCTAAGCCTAAGCCTAAGTCTAGGCCTAAGCCTAAGCCTAAGTCAAAGCCCAAGCCTAAGCCTAAGCCTAAACTTAAGCCTAAGCCTAAGTCAAAGCCCAAGCCTAAGCCTAAGCCTAAACCTAAGCCTAAGCCTAAGCCTAATTAAAAAGTGTACTAATCATTCGATGAAATATACTCATTGGTTCAATTAGGCCACCTTACCTCCATATACCGTCCCAAATTGTCCGGATCCAAGTATTTCGTCTGGCGAAATTTGATACAACATTGAAAAATCTTGATCTGAATGCAGTACGACTCCCAACTGGCCGGGTTCGTTAATGCCTGGTACTAAAACAAAAATAAATCACTTGGTTGAGAAATTTCAGAAGAAATCGGTTTTGGGGTGACAAACATTTCATAAAATTGTCAAAAATGTTAAAAGAATAATGGCCCAGTATAGAACAGGGCCGGAGCAGTAGTATTAGCATATTCCTGAGTTTAAGCCTAAGCCAATGCCTAAGCGTAAGGATGAGCCTATTTTTAAGCCTAAGCCAAAAAATTTAGTCTAAAGCTTAAATTGACTCTACTACAGCCCTATGGAAAATGATCCGGCCCTGTTCTATACATGAGCCAAAATAATAATATACGGTGTTCACATTGTGCGATTTCGATAGTTGTTCACAACTCCAACCAGAACAAAAGCTTGTCGGAGTCGGAGATAAAATATCTTTTTGTCGTTGGAACTGAAATCGACTTGATTTAAACTGTCAAAAATCATCTTATTCTTACTTATATATTACAGTTTTTATATATACATCGTAGAACACTGGGTGATGTACTAAATTTAAATTCAAATTTAACGGAAACTAACACGTATAACGGAAAATTCCAGAATTCCTGCGTTGGAAAAACATTCGATCGGAATTGAAATTAAAATATAAATTTAGTTGGAAGTTCGGCCGGAATTAGAATTTCGTTGGGATCGTGCTGCTTTGCTCGTATCGAATTTGTTCATAAATATACTCATTCTGTAGTCTTGGAACTGTCGTTAATTCTGTACTTCAGCCATTGAACTTAAGTTTACCTGCTGATATATTTCAAATTTATCAATTTTAACTCATCTATTAGGTCTTAACCGTTTAATATACACTGCGAAAAATAGTGAGTCAAATTGACGTTCTCCGAAATAGGTTTTTCCGGAATATACAACCTGAGTCAAATTGGACTCCGCCAGAGTCAAATTCGAAGTCGCTAAGCGAGTCTAATTTGACTCTGACGGAGTCGAATTTGACTCAGTTTGTGTAGCGCGGAAAAGCCTATTTCGGATAGAGTCAATTTGACTCACCATTTTTTTCACTGTATATCATGGGCGTAGCCCAGAGTTATATTTGGGGGGCACATAAATACTTTAAATGTACAGTGTATTAATCGTACAAAAACAGTCACTACACAGAACAACGCATGACAATAGGTTTAGGTTTAGGCTTAGGCTTAGGCTTAGGCTTAGGTTTAGGCTTTAAAATGTGTTGGGTACCAGAGCCTTCCCTCTGGATTTGGGAGCAAATATAAAATACCAAATAAAGATCGAAGGACTATGTTGACAATACCTGCCAGACGTTCCATTTTTTGGCTTCCTGCACTCGACTGTGGGGTCACTGGCATTAAAGCTGAACGAATTGCTTGATACCATTGTTGGGCAATGTCTGGCGCTTTTTGGTATTCTCCGTATGGCACTGCTGAAATTCACACGACAAATATATTTCTGAAACTATTTTCAGATGACAATTATACAGTTTAGTTTAGGGCCCGTAGCCAGCAAAGTTTATGCAATATCCTTTGTTTAAAATGAAACTACTGGAATGTTTTGCAAGTTTTTTGGCTTAAATGCAGCTCTGGCTTCAGTATCCCGGGGACTGAAGCCAAAAAACTTTTAGTATCCCGAACACTGAAGCCAAAAAGCTTCAGTATCCAGGACACTGATCAGTATCCTGGATACTGAAGCATTTTAGCATCAGTATCCTGGACGCTGAATCCAAAAAAGCTTCGGTATTAGCTTCAGTATCCTGGACGCTGAAGCCAAAAAAAGCTTCGGTATTAGCTTCCGTATCCTGGACGCTGAAGCCAAAAAAGCTTCAGTATCCCGGCCACTAAAGTTTCTGGATTTTGTTGCATAAAAAATCAAAGCTTCTATGATTTGCCTACGGTTCCAATAATATTAGATATTGATATAATTGCGGCGTTCATAATATAAAATTGTCGCTTGAAACAAAATGACACGCATACCAATCATTGAGGTACGGTGAACTCAAAATTTTCGTTGAGGTATTCAGGGACTGTCGTCAGTGTAGGGAACCAGCTATATAAACACTGACGGATAACAGTTGTATACCGTTAACTTTCTAATAGAATTACAAAAACTTGATTCTGATTCCGCTTCCGACAAAATCTAGTTCCGGTTGCAACTCTGGTAGGTAGTATTTTAGTTCCGAATAGTAAAATCTCAAGCATAACAAATTTTGTGATTTGCAGAATCCAGAAGGTTAATCTGAACACTGGTAAAAGTGTTGTTTTCTTGTCTCTCCACAAATGACGGGGGGCGCTGTTATTTCTGTCCTTGTATACGTCCCAGAAACTTACAAACATGATATGTTACAGTTGCAGTTTTGAACACAAATGCAATCGTCGTGTTGTCATTTTCATCCGGTGCTTTTCGCAGCGTTTCACCGCATTCAAACGACGTTTGTTCCACTTTGTCTATCGATCCGACTGGAATTGGCTGTTTGGCATCGCTAGGCGGACCAACTATGTCCAAAACGTTGCTTAGAGGAATTTCCTAAATATGGTTTTGTTTGGCTCACGTTAATTATGGGAAACTACTGCCCACTGGAAGACAGAGGGACTTAGAGTCTGAGAAGTATAGTTTTAGGCTTGCGATTAGGTGTACGTTTAACCTATGGCTTCCGTTTAGGTGACACAATGAAAAGTTTATTGTAGGCTGGTGTGCTCAACTATGCCTGTATACCATAGCAACTGTTTAGACAAGACTGATGCAGGCATTTAGGCTTAGGTTAGCCTTTTCCGTCTCCTAAGGCTTAGCCTTAACCTGTTACGGGTTCGGTGTAAAAGATCATTAGCGACAGACGAAATAAACCTTTGAATTTTAGCTAAATTCCGCAACTAGCCTCGAACGCTAGTGTAATGTAACGTTCACGAACTGTAGGTTGCGAAAAAACAAACAATATAGAACAGCAATGATACAGTAAATATGTAGTAACGCACGGGTTTTCAATAATACAAGAAGAATCGAATTTTTCAAAAATTCAAATTTGAATAATTTAAGAAAGTGATAAGAATAAAAAATTGTGCTAAATTTTGAACTGGACTCGTTTTTGGCCCAAATACGCGATGAGGAGTAACTGAAAAGAACCTGAAAACATATTTACCACAATGTTACCTTGTAATATCTGTTTGTATTTTCGTCTGTGTACAGCGTTAGCGCTTTTGTATCAAGTCGCCAGTAGTGCTTCTTACGCTAAAACAAGAATACATTTCAATTTAACGTTGGACATCCACATGACGCCAAATGAACCGAAAGCTGATTAGAATAAAAGCATCTGGTTTGGATATAATGTGGACGAACCCGAAAGCCTGAAGGGGCAACAAGGTTCAACCCCCGAGAAACTTTTAAACTTTGTATCGTTCCCCATGCGTCTTAAGCTTGCTACGCGGGTTTATTTAGGTCCTCTGTCGTCTAAGCGTACGCAAGCCAATTAAACAAGGGCTTTTTGCGGAGGTGCAGTCAGGATTTCGTTTTGCGAGAATCCGGCCTGTAGCCAAGGCAGGGCCACGGGAGCTTGCCCCCAACTGAAAAAAGTTGGCCCCCCCTAGAAAATTTTCAACCTTACTTGTAATTCATTGAAAACCCTGGAATGCATCTCCTGAAAAATTTTTATTAGCCCCTCTAGCCAGGTGGGCTGGCTATGGGCCTGGAGAGAATGTAGCAGTCTTGGGAGGTATTTTCAAAAAAGCGTTTTTGAATTTTAAGTTAACAAATATTTCAACGCACCATGGAGTTGCTATTTGTATGATGTGTCAGCCAACCAGATTTGATTATTTTGCCCGGTCGTTTCGTTTGTTTTTTTGATTGGACAATGCGTTGTAATGGAATGTTCGGACTAAAATAAAAAAACATACACAGTCCATGTTACGCCATTTTACGGGATCCAACTGGAACAAAAATCAGGCAAAATAAGCATAGAATACGAAGACGGAATTCGATTTTTTTCGTCAAAATAAAAATTAGAATTTCAGTTTTGTTGGCCAATTTTTACGTACATGAATTATTTATAACCAAGCAATTTTAACAGCACTCATAATCCCTTAAGCTCCATTCACACGTGCAAGTTTTTGCAGCGAGTTTCAACTCCGGCTTAAGCATATTTGTCCCGCTTATGTGCGCCAGTTGTAATATCTGCAATTGCAGGAGTTCGTCAGTTTGAAAACCTTTCACTGACTCATGTTGGATGCTATACGCATTCGAGGATATGGGCCTAGTAGACAAGTCCCTAAACGTAACATTGGGCAGTGACGAATCAAGAAAGCAAGAAGCCATACGCCATTTTAATGCTAAACCTCAATACAAAATTGTGGTTTTGGTTTCTGAATTTGGCTTAGGCCCGAATTACTCCCCTTGCATCCGCCAGCGAGCTTGGGCGTCTGACAGGGAACCCAGGCCAGGGTGACCCTCTTGCATCCGCAGCGCTCACAAGCGTTAAGACACACCTCGGCAGTTCTTCATCATCATCGACGTACGGTCTCGCATCATCTGCGGTCTCTTCGTCATCATCGTCGCCAACTCCTAACGCAGACAAGTTGCTTATACTTCCAGACGTACCTAGTCCAGATGATAGACCAGATTCCGAGGCGCCATCTGAAATATTTTTACACTGAGGAGAGACTTTAAAAAAACTTTTAAGATAAGTAAAAATAAATTACAAGTTTTCTAAAAATATGTAAATTACAAGTTTTCTAAAAACATGCAAATTACAAATTTTCTAAAAATATGCAAATTCCAAATTTTCTGAAAATATGCAAATTACAAATTTTA
This sequence comes from Enoplolaimus lenunculus, assembly GCA_030248215.1. Taxonomy (NCBI): domain Eukaryota; kingdom Metazoa; phylum Nematoda; class Enoplea; order Enoplida; family Thoracostomopsidae; genus Enoplolaimus; species Enoplolaimus lenunculus. Next base: position 85,018 of record JASANG010000866.1, read on the forward strand.
TAAAAAATATGCAAATTACAAATTTTCCTAAAATATGCAAATTACAAATTTTCTAAAAAATATGCAAATTACAAATTTTCTAACAAATATGCAAATTACAAATTTTCTAAAAATATGCAATTACAAATTTTCTAAAAATATGCAAATTACAAATTTTCTAAAAAATATGCAAATTACAAATTTTACTAAAATATGCAAATTGCAAATTTTCTAAAAAATATGCAAATTCAAATTTTCTAAAAAATATGCAAATTCAAATTTTCTAAAAATATGCAAATTACAAATTTTCTAAAAAATATGCAAATTACAAATTTTCTAAAAAATATGCAAATTACAAATTTTCTAAAAAATATGCAAATTACAAATTTTCTAAAAATATGCAAATTACAAATTTTCCTAAAATATGCAAATTACAAATTTTCTAAAAATATGCAAATTACAAATTTTCTAAAAAATATGCAAATTACAAATTTTCTAAAAAATATGCAAATTACAAATTTTCTAAAAAATATGCAAATTACAAATTTTGCTAAAAATATGCAAATTACAAATTTTCCTAAAATATGCAAATTACAAATTTTCTAAAAATATGCAAATTACAAATTTTCTAAAAATATGCAAATTACAAATTTTCCTAGAATATGCAAATTACAAATTTTCTAAAAATATGCAAATTACAAATTTTCCTAAAATATGCAAATTGCAAATTTTCTAAAAAATATGCAAATTACAAATTTTCCTAAAATATGCAAATTACAAATTTTCTAAAAAATATGCAAATTACAAATTTTCTAAAAAATATGCAAATTACAAATTTTCTAAAAAATATGCAAATTACAAATTTTCTAAAAAATATGCGAATTACAAATTTTCTAAAAAATATGCAAATTACAAATTTTCTAAAAAATATGCAAATTACAAATTTTCTAAAAAATATGCAAATAAATTTTTCTAAAATATGCAAATTACAAATTGTCTAAAAAATATGCAAATTGCAAATTTTCTAAAAAATATATAGCAAGCGAATGGTCCAAAACATTAGAGATGGTTTGCAGCATAGTTAGGGTAAATATTACTTTTATGTGCGCAAGCGCAACACTAAACCAAGCATATTTCTAAGCTGAAAATTTTGTGTTATAATAAATATGTCCTAGGGGTATCTGCGATTCAGACTACTGACCAATTGGCCTAGGCCAATTTGCTACTCTGAGCCAATAGCTGTTTGGTTTAGACCAAATAGCGATTGTGCGATGAAACAAAACAATAGTGATAAACCAATAGTCTGTAAGTTCCGCAGCAGGTTAGCTAAGGACAAACTGCTGTTGCATAAAAAGCACGTTGGCCTAGGCCAATTGGTGATTGGCCTGAATTGTAGATTGACCTACGGCATATACACAGACTTAGGGTGGTGCAATAATTCTTAAAAAATTGTAATGTCACCCATCGTCATACGTAACCGTCCGTCGTCATCCGCCGCCGTGCGGTATCCTACACTAATTGCTGGTGTATGATACCATTCGGTGACGAACGGTAACAGACGGCGTCGAACGACAAGGGTTAGCGCCACCCTAAGCTGCCTTTCGTTTCTACGAGACACAAGTTTAATCGCTCACCCCCTCCAAGAACAAACGAAGGTGATTGGACAATTGTGTTTCCGACACATTCTTTTGGAACATATTCTTCACACTTTTTGTGACAATTGTATTTGCAATCTGAAGCGAACTTTTATGAACACAAGAGAATTTAGTTAATAAATGATTAAGTCTCAACCTAAGCTTAATCCTGTCAACCACATGTTGAAATGCTCATTACTCATCAACTCGAACTCTTTACTATAGCTAAACTTGACGTTCAACTGAAGTTAAAGATTAATATATTGAGACTGGATGGTTATTTTATCGCATAAAAGATGCGGATAGATTCAAACTTATAGTTTCAACCAAAATTTAAACGCGATTGTTCAAAAATCCTAACAAATATGCACCAATGTAGGACCGTAACAGCAGTATATACATATTCCTAAGCTTATGCAAAAGCCTAAGCCCAAGCCTAAACAAAACATTAGTGTGAAGCTTAAGCTTACTCTATTGCAGTCCCAATGAAAAACCATTTTTCCTCGAATCGTTACATGGGTCCAAATATGAAAAACTACACAAAAGAGCAATTCTGCCTAATCAGGAATTCAGTTAAGAGGTAATAAATACCAAAGTATAAAAGGTTTTTACAAAGGAAGGTAGGAAGCGAAAAAATTGTTGTAGCTTTTGCAGGTTATTCTGAACTCAGTAAAACGGCTATTTCGCGTTGTTGCGCTTTAGGAAATATAGTTGATGTGGTGTGTGCGAGCAGTAGAGAAAGGAAAGGTTCTGGAGATATGCAAATGATATACAAAACACTAGCAAGAGGAGATGATTGGGGTTTTGGGGAAATGCTTTTATACAGTTGGTTTTTAATTTTGGTTAGGCTTAAGTATTAACGCCTTCTGATCAATATTGCACTACCTTCTTTTGTAGTTTTGCCCCTGATAGCTGTCACATTAGATGGAACTAACCTCTACACTGGCGCCCTTGCCGAATCAAACCTTTGAGCAGCTTCTTACAATACTGACACACCGTCGGTTTGGTATAGGTGTGAATTTGAAACGTATGCGGAACCTAAAATGATTATTTATACTGGTGAAAACGAATCTACGACAATTATTCGTCGCCGAACAGTATCCTAAATCCTATGAATAAATATTAACATAATTCTAATTTTAAGCGTAATCTTATGCTTAGTTGATAAAATATCGCATTACAAGTTGTCGTGGCGACGAGTTGTCTGGCCGACAAATGGTTGTAATACCGGTGGAAACGGAGATCCGAACGATTTCTACATATTTAGCTAAAAACTCAAATCAGATAACCATATACAACTACTTAGATAGTCAATTCTATCTGGTTTGGCAAAATGGTAGGCAATTAAGCTAATGACTAACACATTTATTACTTCGGAATCAACTTCTGGGTAACCGAAGCTTTTCGTTTCATTCCAAGAGTCAATCTTAACCCTTTCTCACATAAATATTTTCTATTTCCTCTGAGACCTACTTTTGTGCTAGGATTCGAACTCCAGTGACTGGAGTAGGAGGCGTATACCAGCACAACTCAGCTATAGGAGCTTGACGCTCGAGCTCGAGGGGGCTCTCACATCTTGTGGTGATTAGTACTATGTATACGTGTTGCAATTGTTAAACACGGTGCGATATATATTATTTAACGTATATACATTGCGCTGAGTTGCCTATAGGCAACTCAATGTGAGAAGAGGTTAAACTTGCGAGCTAATTTCATCAGCGTTATTTGGCGTCTACATGGTTTATAACTCGGATGAAAACGTTACGTAAGCTTCGTTCACTTTGCTTGACGTTCTCAGTCCAGCAACTGACAAATTCTTAATTTTAAGCACAAAAGGGCTGCTACAATTTGTTAATATCTGAATGAAATATTGAAATTAATGTTTTCAGAATTTGCATCACCATTATGAGTTACAACAAATTTACTGATTGAAGGAATACGTTTTCTAAAATAGCCAGTTTGGCGAATGTTACTTTTAGGGCCGTAACAGTAGATTAAGCGTATCGCTAAGCCTAACCACTAAGCCTAAGCGTTGCAAACGCGTATTCCTTAGCCTAAGACCAAGCGTAACCTAAGCCTAAGCATTGCAAAAGCGTATCCCTTAGCCTCAGCCTAAGCCTAAGCAAAAAATGTAGTCTAAAATGTAAGCCTACTCTTTTAGTGACCCGCCAGAAACCGGGACGGCCCTAAAACCAACATGAGCCGCCGGTTTGATCAAAGGCGTACACAAAAAGCAGGATAACAGTAGTATATTTCCTGACGTACCATCTAAAGACTCTAGCAGAATGTATCTTTAGTAAGCTTCCAGGGAAGCACAACGCATTTTGTGTGTCAAAATAATTTCTCGTTCGCTACGCTCGTTTAGAAGCGTTTTCTACTTTTGGAATGTATTCCTACCCGAAATAAATACTTGGGATACGCAACGTGGGGCAATTTATTATTTTTTCACTGACTTTGGTTCGTTTCGCATCTTCAACTTCCATCCACAACGGGCGTCCACTCCACGATGAACTGCGATCTTTGCGACCAAGCGGTGTTGTGAGCAGCTAGAATCGAAAAAATTTCGTCTAAAATTTAAAATTTAACGTAAGAAAAAATTTGTTTATTATCAAATGGCTTCACCATTTACGTTGTATGTTACTTTTAGGGTCGTCCCAATTACCCGCATGACTGCAATAGAGTAGACTTATAGACTGTAAATCTTGGTTTTGGTTTTAGACGTATCTTTACGTTGTGGCTTTAAAGCCTCCGATAAAACCGGTTAACATCTTTAATTCTTTTTGTTCCTTTATCAAAATCTAAGTACAAGGTTAAGCACGGGTTCAAAAGTTTGCCTAAGAAATCTAAGAAACCTGAGCTGAACTGATATTAAAGATTGATGGTGGTATTTTGTTACAAATCGGTGTCAATCTATAATTTCCCCTTGCCATAATTTTCTTCCTCAGTGTGCCATATTTTTCGTCTGCCACATTTTAAAAACCAATTCGGGGGTTAACCACACAGTACAATGGAGTTCATGTTAGTTTTTTCATATATAGACACTCAAAATTAAGGTTTATCTTTTAAGTTTCGGAACCTAATGAATTTGTTGCTTTAAGACATTTTTGATTCGTAGCTTTCACAGCAGTGCCCTGAGACTCAAACTAATTATTATTAAAGAGTAAAAGGAACAGAAATTTATTACACGGTTCATACGTATTTCAGTTCTTTAATGTGTACTCAGACGTGAAACATTTTTTACTCGCTCTGCGCTTTACCCGCGGAAATTTTATTTTTTACCCGCTGGTGTACCCACGCAAAATTCCTTTCGATTGCCCCGCGGGTAACGGGCAGTTCTGCATGTATTCTTCGGTTTAAAGCAATATTATTGAATGAAACCATTATAACCTGAAGCTAACTAATTTTCGAGTAATACATATTTTTGCGCTACGCTCAATTTACACGTACAAGTTTTTGCTGCGAGAACTTGCAGTAGCAAATCGCTCGCAGAACTTGCATTTTTTGATCAGCCAATGAGAAATTGGCTGCAATGAATTCAGTGAACTTGCACGGTTATTCACATACGTGAACTAGGGTAGAGTAAAAAATTAGAAAACTTCCAAGATAAGCCATGCTGCCATCAGTTGAGATAGAAAGAAATAGTATTTTTCAAGTGATGAGTCCGAAAATATGACGAGGGGGGGGGCTAAATATGGCAAGCAGAAAAAATTTCGCAAGGCGATGATATGGCAAGACACCGGCTCACCGGTCTGTCTGTTTAGAAAAATAATTACACAACCAAGATCTTCTCATTTTACTGAAACTGTGCAATTCGAATCGTTCTTTAATCCATTTAGTTTACAATTTGTGCCAGAGCGACAGTCTTTATCAGTCAGTAATTCTAGAAGATGCACTAAAAACACACATTCCGGTTCCGTGGCAAGAGGGGGCTTATAAGGCTGGGCCTCCCTATAAAAAATTGGTTTTTTTAGAAAAGTTGTAGTCAAACTTTGTGAGGTTGCTATTTAACCGGATACCCCTTCTAAAACTGTTTTGCCCCGTAGCAAGTTGACCTGGCTGCCCGTCTGATACTCTCACTTTACCGAAACGTTTGTATTTTCTTCATCGCCCGGTGTTACAAATATATCCGGTGCATGCGGTGGGACAACTGTGCTTTGTCTCGCTGATGATGTGCCTAAAACCGCAAAAATTATAATATAAAAAAGTTTTTCATTTTCTTAACGCGATTTGATTTTTAGAATTTTTGATTTATAATTATAGCTATCGCGCAATATTTCTCCAGCTATCAAGCAAAAGTTTATAGCTATGACGTTAGATCAGGCCCGTAGCCAGTTCACCTTGCTAGGGTTGGCTAAAAAATTTTCAGGAGGGGCATTCAAGAGTTTTCCATGTGTTACAAGCAAGGTTGAAAACTTTGTAGGAGGGACAAAATTTTTCCATTGGGGACTGAGCCCCCATGGCTCAACCCTTGCTACGGGCCCGTATTAGATTTTAGTAGACATACTAGATTTTATATTATATTCCAAATACAATTCCTAGTTAACGTTTTAAAATTTACCAACGTCTCGAATTTTGATTTCCAACCCATATTTTAACCCTTTCATGCATAGAGTGTACTATGAGCAACTAACTGCAAACTGTGCATGTGCGATAACGAAACACAATGCACAGTGTGCAGTAATTAATACACGTATGTGTAGTACAAAGTTTTTAACAACGCATGAGTGTACTATTGGCCTCGAGTGTCAAGCACCCGTGATACCTGTGTTCGAATAATAAGTTTGAAAATAGGTGCCTGCTAAAACGAATACTTTACACACGGGATTGAGTAATGAGTTAACTTACTCTAAGTTAATGAGTTAATTTACTCTATATAATTAAAGCTAGAACGCTCCACATCAGTGGCGGATCCAGGATCTCAAAATGGGGGGGTGCCAAAACTTCACAGGTAATAAACTTATTTTTGACCCATACTGTAGTGAGCCAAATAATAGGACGGACCACATTTTGAGTCCCAATTAATAGGAGTCCGTATCCCTAATAAGAGTCCGTAAGCGGGTAGAGTCCTTAAACCCTTGTTAGAGTCCATAAATGTCTATTATCCCTAGTTGTAGCGCATAAATGACTCTAGGGCCAAATAAAGGTGAGTTCGAAACTTTAAAGCGTGCTTATACTATTGTGTATAAAACAGAGAAATAAACAGCGCAGAACAGCAATTGACACTATATAATTTTTGTCGAGATGCTGTTGGGGGGCCACGGCCGGGGTGGCCCTCCCATGGATTTGCCATTGCTCCACATACCTGTTTTGGGCGCTATTTCAGCTAATTTTATAGACATAAAATTTTTAGTTGCGTTGCGATATTACGGTCACGTACAAATATTGCAACCAAATTGACTAGTAGTGATTATTGCTGCTTTTAAGTGAACTGTATTAACAGGTACCCATATTCTCAACTGGTGTCCCGAATTTTAACCTACTGATTTTAATACTCATGCCAGCCGGCGGTTGACTTTATAGACTTTATCAAATGCTAAATGTTAGAGAACGTCCCGATTTTAGCTGATAGTCCAGCACACGTCATCCACGCTTTCGCAAGTTGGTATTTTGCTCGCATTCTCAAATAGGCGTTGCATCTTCTCACTGCTTGAAAGCAGAATTTTTGGACCTTTGCTCCCAAAATTCGTACTCTTTTCGAGTTCAAAATCCGCAATATCTATGCAAATTGTGAGGTCTGGACCTTATGCAGTTCGCCTGTTTGAAAACCTATCACTAAACTGACTATTTAAGAATACGGACCGGACCTTCGAACCATACTTTAAGGTTGCGCTATGCGTATCTGTGGCATCAGTAGCGCGCCACGCCGGCGTCTGGCTGAAATTTGTCGCCCTGGTACCGCGCGTTTCTTAAAAATTATTTTTCTGACGTGACTAGCGACGCCACGAGGTGGTCGAGGTTGCGCACCGAGTATACTGCAACCCTTACCGGTTGGGCTGAACACAGCAGCAGATGAGTTCGGCACTTCAGTTGCTGGAGACAGTGGAGCCCATGGCTCACCACCACCGCCTCCAGTTGGCGACTGTCTTCCAGGTGCGGCCGCCCGGGACGAGTTTGAGATGGAATTTCGTGGAGATAACGGTATCACGGATGGACGATGAGCTTCGGCACGCGTTCCGGAACAATTGTTCGGGATTTTTGACGCACAACGCTTGTGGTAGTTGAGGCCACATCCTGAAATTAGAATCACATTTCAATAAAGTAGACGCTCAGTTTAAAGTCTTGTTGTGTCGACATTCTTGCAAACTCGACAGATTCGATATGAAAATTTGGTTTACAATTAAAAAAATTGACCAATCGTTCTATAGTTTAAGTTTTTACAGTAGATCGTTCCGCATTCTGATTGGCTTGACGCGTATTCGTTTCAGGTACGAATGCAACTGGTTTGGTTAAAATAAAAGAGTTTTGGAAGGACCAAATTGTGCGAAACTGGTTAGTAAATGAAAAATTACGATTTTTACCCCCTCCCAGGAGACAGGAGTCATGAGTGCAGCGTGTACATATATATTGTGAATGAGTCCGTTGAGTATGAGTGTGAGAAGGGGGGCTAATAACCCCGCATTTTTTACCAAGATTGGTTTTGTCACCAGTCGGAATTTTAACGTACAATAATGCAAAACAGTTTTGCATTGTTAATCATAATCAGAATCGTCAAATGTTCCCCTCTCACAGGAGTACTATTATTTTTTCTAAGACTAAGCTTAGGCTTAGGCTAAGGGTTATACAAGCATATGACAATGGCGAGGCTTAATTTAAACCAGACTTAAGCTTAAGCCTATTTTATTAATCCAGTCACTACGGGTTAGGAGACGATGACATTTTGTGGCGATAAAATAAGTACCAACAACAGTGTCTGATTGAAATTAATGCCACAAAAATATGTCAAATGTGAGAGCAGGAAGCGGTTACCTTCACACATGAGTCCTTGTTTGATAGGCTTAAGCTAAAGGCTTATACAAGCATATGGCACAGGCGAGGCTTAAGTTAAACCAGACTTAAGCCTAAGCCTATTTTATTAATCCAGTCACTATGGGTTAGGAGACGATGAAATTTTGTGGCGATAAAATAAGTACCAACAACAGTGTCTGATTGAAATTAAATGCCACAAAAATATGTCAAATGTGAGAGCAGGAAGCTGTTACCTTCACACTTGAGTCCTTGTTTGACGAGTCCGAACAGCATTTCGCCGCAAAAATCACAAAACGTTGGTGCTTTGTACGAATGTACGTACAACGAATGAGGATGAACAAGTATTCGATCGGATTGTGGTACAGCTAAACGAAACAAAGCAATAGCGATATCAAAATTTGGCCAAAAACAACCATAGTGATTTGGGCTCCAGTACACTTCTTTCTTCTAGGCATAGACTCAGTCCTGTGACTCCTGTACACTTCCTTCTTCTAGGCATAGACTTAGTCCTGGCTCCTGTACACTTCCTTTTTCTAGGCATAGACTCAGTCCTGGCTCCTGTACACTTCCTTCTTCTAGGCATAGACTCAGTCCTGACTCCTGTACACTTCCTTCTTCCAGGCTTAGGCTCAGGCTTAGACATAGATTTTTGAAAAGGTTTTCCTAAGCTTCAGCCTCTACTTTTGTTTAAACCTCTACCGTAACCTAAGCCTGAGCCTAAAAGTCTATGCCTTAACCTTAAATGTGAGGTAAAGTGTACATGATTACGTGAGCCAGTTTTTTTACTTCGGTGGCAAACATAATTTTTTTCTTCGGGCGAATCAAATAGGGTTAAGTCAGCGTTATACCTTCTGTGTCGCGCAACACTGTGCCCACCGCGCAGCGTCGTTTGCCGCCGCACGGCGCCGTCCGCTACCGCGCAGCGTCGTTTGCCGCCGCACGGCGTCGTCCGCCACAGCGCGTCACCGGACGTCGTCGTTTGCAGACATTCGACGCCGCGCGTCACAATACGGCACAGTGGGTTTCTTAAAGTATGTCGTAACACACGGCGCCGCCCGCGCGTTAAGTATAGCGTTATCCTTACAGAAGCTGTGACAATAATTTTCATCCGTCCCAAGTAAAAAATTATGTCATGCATCAAACTAACATAAAACTGACTGGCTTGGAGTAGGGTACATTGACACTACCCGAAAATGATTGATCGCAGAAAAATCAAAATAAGTTGCATATTGGCACATGAAGCGAACTAATTAAATAAAAGTTACAGTCGATGCAGATTTCGTCTTTATTTCTGAGCAAAACTGCAAAGACGTCCAATCAACTCAGTGTGTGTCTGGGATACTTTCGTAAATGTTTCATCCTGAGCCTAAGCGCAAACCTAATCCTAAGACTGGTCGGAAGCCTAAGTCTCAAATTATGCCAAAATAGGTAAATTTTTAAACCGCAGAGAGACGGAACCTGCACCAAAACGAAAGTCTGAAATACACGGTCAAAACTGGCATCTTTTACTAGAACTGAAATAACGAATCAAAAATTTGAACTCTCAACAGACTTATAGCCTACTCACCTTGCCAGGGAGCTAAAAATGTTTCACAAGGGGCCCATAAGACAGAAAACTCAAGCGAAATTGAAAGGTTCCTGGTTCGCCAAACTGTTTCAAGGCGAGTTGATGCCCTCGGGTGTCCCAGTGGATTAGATCATATGCCAGAATGTTACAGAATTAGTAGGTAATCAAGCTAAAGAAATGCGTTCGCAAAATTGTAACCCTTGAATACATGTTATGCGCAAATATGTTGTACTATAGATATAATAATCGTTTACAAATATTTTGATTAGCCTGGTTTAATTTTAGAATAACCTTCTGTGACAAGACAAGCCCGTGGCCCAAAAAGGACCACGGAGCGGCTCACCTTTCGTCCCTAGAACAATTTTGCTTTTGCTGACCCTGGAAATGATTTAGTAAAGCTTGTAAACCTTGTTATATTTGCCGGTTGCCCGTCCAGAAGTTGCCTTTCCCCCTGGAAGATTTGGCGGGTTATGAGTTTGAACGAAGCGCTTTTGAGGAATAATTACCGTTTAGATGAACAAAAATACTTCCTCAACGTTGTATTTTTCAATTTAAAGGCGTTCTACGACGACCAATCTGCTATTCAGGCCAATGTGTAAATAATCCGGACCAGATTGCTGTACTAAGCTACAGATTATGGTCTTAGCAAAATAGTAAACAGGAGAAGGCAAACGTTGAATAGACCCAATTGGGGGTATGACGTAAATTTGCAGTTTGGCCTCAAATATTTTGCTGACTTAGTAGCTATCTTTAGTAGAAGGTTGCAACTCAAGGGACGCATACAAGCGGAGACGGACTAGGGATACATACATATCCCACGAAATTTCTAGAAAGACCCAAAAAGGTACTTGTGCAAGCTGTAGAATACCTTGCAGTATTAAACGAAAAAATTTCTCGGTCACTATTGTTGTTCGTAGAAAACTTTTAGACGTGGAAATGTGCTCCCGAAACGAATTCCTAGATACACCCCTGTGAACCGACCCTTGTGCAGTCACAGAAACACTGCAAACTCCAGTGAGTTGATTTTAACTCAGAATTAGTTGAATAACTCAGTCTGAGTTAGGATTTTCAGAACTCAGAATTTTGAGTCTATAACACTCACTCTAAATTAGTTTTCAACTTACCCGGAATCAACCGAACTTACAGTGGGAATCAACTCAACTCACAGTGATTTAATGTTTACTGTTATTAACTCAGAAATACCTAACACTCTAGCTGAGTTGATTAATCAACTCATTAGAATTTATAGTGTATAAACATCTTAAGGCCGTAGCTAGCTTAAAATATTACGAGGAAGAAGAGCTATCTTAGGAAGAGTGGCACCTGGCTGAATTTACAAGACTTACAAGAGGGGCTAAACTATTGCTAGGGGGGGGGCGGTAAGCTTTGTCCATTAATGGCCAAGCGTTCACTGTCCCCTCTTGCTATATGCCCGCATCCTTACATGCAATAACAACTTCAACCAATGTTCCGTCGACAATTTCATCCGCGGTGCTGATAAGTTGTAGAATATTGATTGATCGCAAGTCATGCCGATAGAATAACAGGTGTTCACCAAGATTATCACTCAATGTATGACTTGGAAACTGAAATAAAAACAAAAAAACTAAAATAAAAAACAAGCACAAATAAAAACTGAAATAAAAAAACAAATACAAATAAATAATTTGTCGCTTGCTACAACGAAGAGTTCTTGGACACGTTCCTCGTACAGGCTTAGGCTTAGGCTTAGGTTTCCACACCGATTTGTTTTGGCTTAGGTGTAAATGCGAAATAGATGAACAATTTGGCACCTGCTAGAGCGAAGAGTTTCGTACATATCCTCTCTAAAGGCTTAGGCTTACGCTAATGCTTGTTTACGCTTAGGTTAACGAACTGTAGCTAAGCCTAAACCTAAGCTTTTGCCTAAGCGTTCTCCTAAGCAGAAGCCTTAACATTAATCTTTGGAAACTGTACGAGAGCCCAGCAAATTCAAAAAGCTTCAGTTTCAACGCTTCTAAAGTATGTTAATAAGCAAACGACCTGGAGCTTTATATAATATAAAGAGGTAATGTGCTGTACTAAGCTTAGTTAACCTTTTCTCACATGAATATTTTCTATTTCCCCTGAGACCTACTTTTATGCTAGAATTCGAACTCCAGTGACTGGAGTGGGAGGCGTATACCATCACCACTCAGCTATAGGAGCTTGACGCTCGAGCCCAAGGGGGCTCTCACGTCTTGTGGTGATTTAGTACTATGTATACGTGTTGTAATTGTTAAACACGGTGCAATACATATTATTTAACGTATATACACTGCAGCTCGCTGCGAGCCTGGTACCACTTTACCCTCGCCTATAACCTGTTCCTACTGATGATTATACTTGCTGTTCCTACTGATGATTATACTTGCTGTTCCTACTGATGATTATACTTGCTGAAATTGAATTTCGACTATATTGTGTGTCTGAGTTTGAACATATTTATCACAGTTGGCGGTACAAAACTGTCAAACACAAGAGTGAGTGTTAAACTCCAGTGTAAAGAACAGGAGCGGAACAGTACTACTAGCATATTACTAGGCATAAGCCTATTAAGCCTAAGCGTAAGCCTAAGCGTAAGAATGAACATATGCCTAAGCCAAGCGAAAAATCACTCTAAAGCTTAGCTAACCATATTGCAGTCTCACAGATAATCTTTTCGCCCCTGCTCTTAACATGGGCCAACTTACCTTATCATTAATAAATTCGATTGCTTTTTCACGAAGTTCTTTCAACGATATTTCAGCTGCATCCACGCTCAATAATTGTTTGTGACCACCGCATTGGAGATAAAACGTTAAACCGCTCATAACGTTTGAATTTTGGTTACGTAAGCTCAAATAACAGAATACCCTTTAATTTCGAAGCGAGTGCCATAATTGTAATAATTAATTTATTGTATCTTTAATATTATTTACTTCGAAGATTATTAATTTACGTCTAAAATCCATCGGTATAATCCGGTATATGTTGTAGTACAAATTGCTAAACAGGGTATTAATATACATGTCTTTATGCAACACTTCCCTTCAAATAATCAAAATAACCAGTCGTAGTGGGACTACATTTATTGAGCGAAGCTCGAACACACATAAGCAATTAAGGTAATATGCAAATTAGTTATTAGCTAACTATTCATTTATCGGTTTTGGAGGTTTGTAAGCAATGTCCTCAGATTCCTCGCACCCAAAAACCCTTCAGCCACCCTATAATTTTTGGAATAATTTAAAAAATCCTAATTTTGTCTTGTCAATTAAGCTAATATGCAAATTAACTATTAGCTAACTATTCAATTATCGGTTTTGGAAGTTTGTAAACAATTTAGTCAGATTCCTCGCACTCAAAAACCTTCAGTGAACCCTAAAAATTATTGAAATAATTTAAAAAGTCCTAGTTTTGTCTTGTCAATTAAGCTATTATGCAAATTAGTTATTAGCTAACTATTCAATTATCGGTTTTGGATGTTTATAAACTATTTATACAAATTCTTCGCACCTAAAAACCCTTTAGGGCTGAAATTATATTGCTTTTAACCTTAATAATTAGTGAAATATTGTAAAAAGTCTTAATTTAGGCTTATAAACTATGCTAATATGCAAATTATCTATTAGCTAACTGCTCAATTATCGGTTTTGGAAGTTTGTAAACAGTCTACGCAGATTCCTCGCACCCAAAAACCCTTTAATGCTAAAATTAGATTGCTTCTAACTGTAATAATTAGTGAAATATTGTGGAAAGAACTAATTTAGGCTTAATTAGTTATGCAAATTAGCCTGTAGCTAATAAACGGCTCCAAATTTTAAAACCCCAATGCGAGGTTAACACCCCAGGATTATTGGTTTTCAAACAAAAAAAGTTTATCAAAATCGGTTCAGCCGTTCCTGAGATTCTTTTCGGACGGACAGACGGACGGACGGACATCCACCTTTCGACCCCCAAGTACAACACATAAAACGCTTCGCGAAACTCCGACCTTCGCTCGGAGTTTCGCTTCGCTCAATAAAAAATATAAACCTATTTTTGTGTTGCCAGCCCTTGAAACATTTTTTTGAACTGCCCTGATACAATTGTCAAAAACGCGTATTTACCCATTTGTTAATACGGGCATAACGCTAATAAAATACTGATTGTTGTTCAGTGCAATAAGACGCAAACTCGACGACAGCAAATTGCTAAAATTGCAAAATATAATAAGTTTTACTGCAAATCGGTCAAAATATATTTAACCCCTTCTCACATTGAGTTGCCTAGGCAACTCAATGCAATGTATATACGTTAAATAGTATATATCGCACCGTGTTTAACAATTGCAACATGTATACATAGTACTAAATCATCACAAGACGTGAGAGCCCCCTCGTGCTCGAGCGTCAAGCTCCTATAGCTGAGTGGTGAGGGTATACGCCTTTCACTCCAGTCACTGGAGTTCGAATCCTAGCATAAAAGAAGGTCTCAGGGGAAATAGAAAATATTCATGTGAGAAAGGGTTAATATATACCATCAGCTGTTTGTGCAATTGTGAACACCCAACTTTGAGAGAAGAGTTGTATTGAGGGTTAAAGATGGAATAGAATCCCTTCAAAAGTTGTCTATTGTCATCCTGTGGCCAGCTGACTTTGCTAGCGAGACTAAAAAAATTTACAGAAGCAGCATACAAGGGTTTTTAATAACTTACAAACAAGGTTGAAAATTTTCTTGGGGGCCGGCTAAATTCTACCAGGGAGGAGTTGAACCCGTTGCCTTTTTTCAGGATATGGGCCCGTTTATTGTTTGGAAAGTTAAAACTAACCAAGAAAACAGCCAAAAATCGAATAAGCTCAAAGATCCATATTCTCAAGTATATATAGCACCTGTCACAAAGTTGATGGCGTCCCTCTAAATTTCGAACAAGCCACTTGAGAGCTTCAAAATTTGGCAATGACCGTATTTGTAAGTAAAATTTGACATTCTGGGATGCTTCAGTTAGCTTATTTCAAAACTTGCTACTAAACTGGTGAAAGGTGCTACACACATTTACGGTTATGGTCCAAGATTGCTGCGAAAACAGATGCGAAGTTATTAAAGACATCAAAAGCTAGCGTGGTACTACATAACAGAACCAATCATAAAATATGGATTTATATAGCTTTGAAATCCAATATCATAATAGGGCTTCGGGCCGTAGCCAAGCGGGGGGGGCAGGGGAGGCTCAGGTGCCCTGACAAAATTTTACCCTCCTTAGAAAATTTTCAACCTTGATCGCAAGACGTTCAAAACCCTTGACTGCCCCACCTGAAAAACTTTTAGCCCCGTAACACGCTACTTTTCTTTGAGCTTAGCTCAAAAACCGTTTATAAATCAAAATTTCAGCTCTACAACAACAAGATGCAACATAATTTATAGATGGGGATAAGAGTTGCTTTTCTAGGATTCGCGCATTCTGTCGAAAGAAATTTTCATCCACAGAGCAAAGATGTTGGTACGAGGCTCTGACAAATCACCCTCGCTTCCCAGAGTTCCGGATCTGAGAAACTGCCGGACCGGAAGCGCACACTCGTATACGTGCAAATAAAATATCTATAAGTGCGCAATCATTCTGTAATGTTTTTATGTTGATAACGTTTCTGTTAACATTGGTTCGTCTGTCAGTGAATTCTAATCATTGTAATGGACCACACTAAACTCTGTTTATCTGCTATCGTTCCAGTATTATGACATAGTGTCAATTACCCTCGGCCCATACCGTGACTAGTGGGGGGTGCGGGTGAGTTTACTATGTTACGCTATGGTACGTTACGCACCAGAAAATTTCTAGTATGACACCAGTATCACCTCAATTAAGGATAGTGGTGGATCCAGAAATTTTTGAAGGTGGGGTGGCCAGTATACATTTCGTAAAAAATCTCGCGAACGAAGCGATCGAAAGCCAAACGTATTTTCGTTGCATAAAAGTAACAAACAGCCCCTGAAAGCGCCAATGAAGACGGAATAGAAAGTAGTATTTCTACAGATACGTTTCATGATTCGCGAAAAGCATTAAGCTATAAGCAATTGTTAAAATAGAAGTTTATCTCAGATGGTGTGTAAATGACGCAGTCGTAGCGCTATCTTATTACGAAACTGATGTTATTTAACTCAATTCCAGAAGAGGATTGTTTAAGCTGTGGTTAATAAAAACTCGTTTGGTTTCACGCTTATTTGTTTACGAAATCTCAGCGATTTTTGCTCAAAATTGCACCAAAAGTTAAAATGAAGCGAATCAAACAAATAAATCTTGTAAAACTATGCAAAATTTTACTACCCACATTGCTCGAATCTTCGGCATAGATTCTATTGCAGCCAGAGCCGGAGGTCGATTTTCTACCGTAACCGGGTGCTGGAGGCAGACCTTAATAGGTAGTACCCTGACCGTGTGTTTTGTGATTTTTACGCAGTTACAGGCAAAGTGTAATTTTTTGCTCACGAGTCATTTATTAGTATTCGTCCTCGTAGGCAACATTGCAATCTAAGCTTGATCGTAGACTTCGATTTCCAGGCCATAACAAAAATGCTACTGCGAGGCATATTTCTATGCGAGAGCTTAACATTAGCTTCTGGGTGAAGAATCAGCCTAAAACTAAGCAAGCCAAAACCCAAACCTAGACAAAACTACCCTAAACACTAAGCCTAACCTATACCAGTTCCTTAAGAAATTGGGATGGCCCCAAAAGTAAAATGGTATCAAAATCCAACATTGTTTCAGTATTACGAAATAAAAAGAATTCTTTAATTAACATTGTGCTATATTTTAACACCGGTAGCGCATCACGCTTGTAAATGTGGAGGGGGGGAAGGTTTGGAACGTTTCGAGTTATTCGATTTAACTTTTATTTTGCATCAGCTCACGGCTTTGTATTAGCTCACAAATTTTTTTAGGCCTTAGCCAATATTTTCATTAGAAATTGTATTCGAGGTAGCTTGTATATATATAGCTTTGGTTACATTACGAAAGTCGTAAACAACAGTTTAAGCATAATTTTTTAAAGTATGATATATTAAGCCAGCATAATATTTTGAGTGAAAGAACTTTGATGACCAAAACGCCTAACTGAAAGACATTTCATACAGGCACAACATTGTATTTCGTAAGAGATACTTTTAGGGGTGCAACAGAAGCCTAAAACACATGAAATGTATATATACCCAGTTGCACACTCTTGCACTCAAAATAACATTTCTGATATTTAAGAAAAAAAATTTTACATTTAAGAAATATGATTAGGAAGTTGCACTAGTAAAGTATTTCTGTTATAACAGCAAATATTTCAGAAAAGTTTTGAAATAAAGTTGGAAAATAA